>JAPYYD010005014.1:0-12549 GCA_028551405.1 Uromys caudimaculatus | reverse complement strand
GGGGATGGGGGTTTCCAAAGAGGAGACCTAGAAAAGGGGAAACATTGGAAATGTAAATAAAGTATCAAAAAAAAAAAAAAGAAATCCTCTGTGCCTGAGATCTTGAGGGTTCTGTGTTTTCTTTTACATTTTTATAGGTTTCATCCCTGGGTTCATTGGTGTAAAGTAAATGCTGAATAATTGGTTCTCTGGAGAATGGGAGGAAGGGAAGAATCTGTTAATTTCCATGCTATAAATCCCTGACCATAGACAATTCCAAGTTATTTATGTGACATCAGTGAATATGGAACCAGAAAGAGATGTTCAGTAGAGCATCTATGTATGTAGTACGTCATAGTCCCACCAAACAGAAATGGTGAAGACTAACCACAATAGCAAGTTATCATTGTAAGATGTGTGTGTGTGGGGTGACTGCAAGAAGCAGTAATCTAATTAAGTGTGTAATTGCAGACTTACATAATTTACTTTAAAAACATGGTTGTATTCAGCTGGCTTGCAATGCTCTTGAATGTTTATAAAGGCATTGAAAGGCTTGCAAGCTGGTTCTGAAAACAAACCCACCATCTAGTTCTTTATACTTTGTGTGAATGCTGTAAATATTTTGTCTTTGAAAACTAGGCTTTCTAACAATTTCTTGCTGGTTTGATGGAATACAGTTGACTTTTGCCTAATATTCTCTTCTCTTGCAAGCTGATAAAATGTCTTCATCATCTTCCAAGGTCTCTTCATAGATAATCTTATCTATCTTTTGGGAAAAAATTGATGTTGTATTTCTCCATTTTTATTACTACATAGTTTGTTTCTTATTGGTTTGTTATTTTATAGACACAAAATCTCTACTCAAATGTTGTCTTAGCACTAAAGAAAAACATTACTACCTTACTTCTGAATTTGAATAAGTATTCTACATTTTTTCTGTGTGTGTGTGTGTGTGTGTGTGTGTGTGTGTGGTTTTTTTGTTTTTGTTTTGTTGTTGTTGTTTTTGGTTTTTTTTGGAAAAGGGACTTTTTCTTTACTCATAGTTAGATAAGAATTTGTTTCTATTTGCCATGAGTTGTAGTTGGGTTTTATGACACAATCCTAATCCTATCTGACAAAAACTGTTCAATTTGCCAGGAAAGTTTTATGACATCCTGAATAATATGGTGTCAAAAAGAAGACGACGGTGATTGACAGAATCAAAAGGAGAAATGGGGAAATTAATACGTAGGAAAAATACTACACATGAACAGCATAATTAGCGACTTGATTTCCTAGAAAATTACAAAAGCCTAGTCAATATCAGACTACTGAGTATCTGTTTTATCTATTTTGTATACTTGTGTTTTGTTTATGTAACTGAAATCACACAGTTCTCTGAATTCACACATATCTTTGTTACATTATTCAAAATTCAGATCCATGTGATATTTACAATTTTGGTTATCTAGTAGATAATTTGTAAGGCAAATTTCAGAAACATACACAATACACAATGAACACACCACATACACACAGAATATACAATGTTTTCTAACTACAGCTAGGCTTCTTTTTTAAGTTGAGTTAGAGTGTTCTTTAGGATGTTTTGAGTAGAGGCTTAAGTAGGAGGCTGCTCAGTGGATTAGAAGCACTGAGAGCTTGTAGGCTTCTTAAAGAGACATTACCCCATTTAGCTCATTATGGGATTCCTAAGCAGCGTCTTCATCTTTATTTTCTGTCCAATACATTTTTCTTACAGCCTCAGATACTCTCATTTATCTTCATTTTGATTATAGTGCCTTAGTTAGGGTTTTACTGCTGTGAACAGACACCATGACCAATACAACTCTTATAAGGACAACATTTAATTGGGGCTGGCTTACAGGTTCAGAAGTTCAGTGCATTATCATCAAGGTGTGAACATGGCATCATCCAGGCAAGCATGGTACAAGAGCAGCTGAGAGTTCTACGTCTTTATCTGAAGGCTGCTAGCAGAATACTGGCTTCTAGGCAGCTAGGATGAGGGTCTTAAAGCCCATACCCACAGTGACACACCTACTCCAACAGGGCCACACCTTCTAATAATGCCACTCCCTGGGCGAGCATATACAAACCATCACAAATAGTTACAGTGTACAGTTCCTGAAGTTCTGTTAGCTTTTTCCTAGAATATACTGAATTTAATTATTAACCTTAATATATTAAAGCTTCTCTTCTCTTCTTGCTCCCACTTCCCACTCCCCCTTCCCCTCCGCCTCCCCCCAACCCCTCTCCCCTCCCCCCTCTCTCTCCTCTCTCCCCTCCCCCTCTCCTCTCTCCTCTCTCCTCTCTCCTCTCCCCCTCTCCTCTCTCCTCCCCTTCTCCCCTCTCCCTTCTCTCCTCTCCTCTCTCCTGTCCCCTCCCCTCTCCTCTTTTCTCCTCTCCTCTTCCCCTTCCCTCCCCTCTCCTCTTTTCTCCTTTCCTCTTTTCTTCTCTTCTTTTGAGATCTGCTAACCACCTTGCCATTGATCTCTGTCTGACTTACTACTTTCTGTCATTTCCATACCTGGTTGGTTACTGCAGCTCCCAATGCACAGCACCCGTCTGCAGAATGCTTAGGGCATCTTACTTAAGCGCCCGACTTCAGAGGCAATTTGGTTTTGGTTCATTAGAGTGTAGGCTGTAGCAGCCTTGGATGGCTTGCTTTTCATACCTTGACTGGGGACTTTTTAAGCACACAGTATTGACAAGTCTGTCCCCAAAGTCCCATCTATACTCCAGAAAAATAGGCGTGCCTCTCAATTTGTTCTACAGGGTATGTTTTGCCTGCACATGTGGAACTGGAAATTATTGTTTCATTATTATATGCATATATATGTATGCATATATGTGTATATATAGTGTGTAGTTGAATCCATTTTCAGGCAATGAGTATGCAAAGTGATGGGCTGCTTTATTGATCCTTTCACCTGCTGTCCTGGCTTCTGCTGATCTCTGTCCTGTCTCCTGCAGCAGCCTCCCTCCACTTACTCTACTGCCTTCCTGTAGGATGCTCCTCTCCTCTTTCATGGTCTCCTCTCTAGTTTTTATAATCTATACATTCACACACACACACACACACACAGAGGAATCTGGGAGACAAGCATCTGAAAGCATCCTATGGCTTGCCTATCTGAGTCTAGGTGCTCACCCACTCAGCAAACATCTCCACTCCCACCTCTTTCCCTTCCAAGGGCTGTGCTTTATTTTACAGTTCACCGTCTCATCGAAGGCACTAATTTTTCTTTAAGCTTTCATTGAGTTGCCACATTAAAGAAGAAAGATTCTTCCTTTGGGAGTTTAAGCCAAGAAGGAGCCTGAATTTGAATTTTCCATTTTCTCCTTGTATCTTTCATCTGTCTCTAGCAAAGGGCTTTGCTCTCTATAAATGAACAGCATAGAAAACATGCTATGAGAGAGGAATAAATAATCTCTTACCTTATTTTTTTTTAACCAGAGTTTACAAGTGAAAAACTTTCTTTTTGACCTTATTGATTCGGAATAGCACTGAAACCCACAAGCAGAGACATTAGCCTATATCTACATGTCAGGATGAACTCAAACCCATGATTCTCCTGCCTCAGCTTTGTCAACAGCTGTCTGCCACTTTGCACAGCTGTTACTGGTCAGATGGAGTCTATAACTTTACTAAATTGAGTGGTGTATAGACTTTGTATCTTACCTCTTACATGAGTTTAGACTTTGAAACCCAACATGCTAGAACATCAGGGGACTGCCTCGAACTGGCCGTTTATCATTTGTCATAAGAGAGGTTGGAAATGACTGATGGATATTCTGATTAGGGAATGAAAATGAGCTGTAATTTTCTTTTCTGTCAGATTTTTGTTTTGTTTTGTGGGTGAGAATTTGTTAACAGGCTATGCCGGCACGTAGAATAAGTTGACAAAGATTCCCTCCATCTGTTCTCCTTAAGACTTGATGTAAAGTGGGTTTTATTTTTTACTTTAAATGTTTGATTGTGTTTTGTTGATGCGACCAGCAGGGTCTGAAGGTTCTCAGATTTTTTTTTTTTTTTGGTTTTTCGAGACAGGGTTTCTCTGTGCAGCCCTGGCTGTCCTGGAACTCACTCTGTAGACCAGGTTGGCCTTGAACTCAGAAATCTGCCTGCCTCTGCCTCCCAATTGCTGGGATAAAAGGTGTGTGTCACCACTGTCCGGCTCCTGAGATATTTTTAAATTGTAAATATTTTCTTTAGTAGTGACCAGACAGTTAAGCTTTTGTTTTGGTGTTAATTTTATGACACTATTTACACATTTATCAATTTAATTTTCAAATTATTTATCATAAATGTTATGATACCTACCTTATAATTTTAATACTTAATGGTTTTTAACTGATATGCTCCCTAACGTTCCGAAGATTGTCACTTGTCTCACCTTCCTTAACTCTTCAGTGGCCATGCCAAGGGACATTTTATAGTCATTCCAGAGATCCTGCTCTTGCCCTCGCTGACTTTACCTAACTTTTGTCTTCCATTCTTTTATTTTTGTTATCTTCAATAATTCTTTTCTTCTTTTTAATTATTTATCTCACAAAAAGTTTTTAAATAGCTTTTCTGGATGGATGCTGTGTTACTTTCCTCTCACTGTGACAAAATGCCCAAAACAAATAAGTTAAAAGGAAGAACTGCTTATTTCATGGTCTGGCTGCTTTTAGGCCCATGATGATATGGAAATGGGTGGAGGAAAGCTCTTATCACATGTTGGAAAAAAATGAGGGACAGTGTCAGGGAGATAGGTTACTTTTATAACACAGCCTCCAGTGATGGATTTATCCATTGACAGCATCAGAATATTCAGTGTTCAATCCTCTTGCACAGCCTCAGCTCTGAATTCTGCTGCATCAAGAGCTAAGCTGTCAATCTCTGAGCTACTGAGGGCACGTTTTAGCTCTCAACTGTAATATGTTTACCTTGTGGTCTTCTTTAGCTTTTGTTCTCTACTGTTGTATTCATTACTCCCTCTCCTATGCATTTCAGAAACAGCTCTGAGTGAATATGATGAATTCTTCTATGTGTTATCATATGTAAATGTTCTTATAGAAACTAAGGAATCAAATTCCTTTCATTGTCCAAAATAAAAGGTAAAAGTGAAGCTACAGCTAAATAGAATATATTTTAGTGGATATCCAACTCCTAGTAGGCTGTGTTCTCATTGGCTTAATAGTTGTAGCACGTAAAGTATCATTAATGGACAAGTAACATTATTTATTTTTAATGATTGATCAGTTCCAATGTGGTGTTTGTTATTCATTGCACTGTCATTGGCAGTAAATGCATTTGAGCATCGTGACAAAGGAAGTTAGAAGACGTGTCACATAGGACACTGATATCAGGAAGAGAAAGCATTCACTGATACTGTTGCAAGATATTTGGTGCCAGATGTTGCCTGTTCCCTGGACAGCCGAACCCTACCTGCCCTAGGGGGTTGAGAGTGAGTTGGTGCAGACTCAAGGACACAGACTCCAGGAGTAGGTGAAAAACACCAGAGCAAGCTCATCTGAGCACTGCTGCAAGCTCCTTTAATACCCTCCACCTACACCCCCACTGGTCCCAAGAAAGTATCTATTCTAAACAGCAGTTCCTGATTGATTGGCATTATTTACACTATCAATCCTTGGTCTCTCAGGCAGTGCTCATTTAGGTTCTCCTGCAGGACAGGCAGCCCTGCTGTTCCTGCTACAATTGTCAACCCTGAGATTGTATACTGGAAAAACCTGTCTCTAGTTGTGCGGCTCATACCATTTTAATCCAAGAGCTTTCTGTTTAGTGCAAACAAGATGAAATAAAATCAACCATAGGTCAAGAGGCAGAGCAAGTAACCAGTTGACAGGGAGTGAACATAGAAAAAGACCATAGAGAGTGAGAGGAAGTCTGGAGAACAGATAGAGAGACATATAGGAAGTAGAAAGGGAGGACTTCCAGTTGGAAGGACTTTTTAAGACAATGTAATGGAGGAGAACAGGTTTTTTCCTTCTGGGACATAGGTTAAGGAGGAAGGTCAGCTGAGTGCTTACTCTGCCTCTTTGATCTAGTAGGCTCTCACCCCAACATCTGGCTTCTGATTCTTCATTTGGTAAAATAAAGCGATTGGGATTTTGTCTTAAAAACAAGATACAGTATTGGATGAAGTTGGTACTAAATGATTGTTGTCTTTTAATGCTGGGTTAACTTTGTCTTCATATGCTCTATAGTTCTTAGTGAAGTTTTTTTTTAAAAAAGTGTTTACATGTTAGAAAGTTTACACTAAACAGTGGGTAATCCAGTCTCCCTTGAGTGACGTTTGAGCCTGTCACTGTCTCTATTTCCATGCACACTGAAGATGTGAGACCCCTGGTGAACAAATTACTATTCACAGCCACGAGGGGATTATATTTTCATTACATCACAAAACCTTTCATTTATAATTACAAATTCCTGTAAAAACTACTGAAGTCATAAGACAGATGTTGATTTGAAAAATTAAAATGAATATAGGTTTACAATTTGTTTTTGGACAAGTGGAGTAGCAAAAATATGTAAATACTTAATATTTTTGACATTTAAAGTATTCACCAAAACACTTTGTCTACAGTTATGTAATATATAAGAAGATATTGTCCATGCAATGGAAAGAGATAAAAACTAAAGCAAAATTTACCTTATCTGCAGTCAAAGAATTTTAGAAAGTGATACCAGATATAATCATTTCTAGTATTAAAATAAAAGGCTGGGCATCTTAGAGTTACCACTGCTGTGATGAAACACCATGACCAAAAGCAATGTGGGGAGGAAAGGTTTTATTTGAACTACATATCCCAAGTCACAGTTCATTGAGGAAAGCCAGGGCTAGAACTCAAACAGGGCTCCTGGAGGCAGGAGCTCATGCAGAGGTCATGGAGGGGTGCTGCTTGCTTGGCTTGCTCCTTATGGTTTTCTCATAGAACCCAAGACTACCAGCCCAGGGATGGCACCACCCAATGGGCTGGGCCCTCCCTGATTGGTCATTAATTAAGAAAATACCCTATTGTTGGATCTTATGGAGGCATTTTCTCAACTGAGATTCCTTCCTCTCAGATGACTCTAGCTTGTGTCAATGTGACATAAAAACTAGCTCTGACCCCGAGTTAAAGACTTTTTAGTTGGAAAGGAAGGCCTGAGGCTTTAACTTCAGATTTACCATGTTACGAAGAACAACGTTTCTAGAGTAAATGATGGTCAATATTCACTGAGTCATAAAGTTTTATTCTATTTGACAATTTTACATGAAATTTATGTATGTTGATGTTTGAACAGCTATAGAGCTTTAGGGACATATAAGATGAAACAATCTATAACTCAACAGTTTTACTTCAGAATGGAGACTAGTGAGGGAGGTGGCTGGGGGAGGCATATTTGTTATTTTTCTCAGTACTGTAACTCAACACTTGAAGAGAAGATGCTTAAGTGAGGAAGGGCAGCTTCAGGCATATATTTTATATTTTAAGAAGGCTTATAGTGCTTCATCATGGAGAAGGCATGGTGGCAGAAGCGTGGGGTGCCTGGTCACATTACATAAGCTGTCAGAAAGCACAGCAGGAAGTGGGGTGAACTATAAAATCTCAACATCCCCTCACAGTGACCCACTTACCTCACAAAGATCCACCTAGTAAAGGTTCCACAACTTTTAAAAACTGCATCACCTGTTGGGGGTGGGGGCAAATACTTATACACATAATCCTATAGGGCAGTGGTTCTCAAATTTCCTAATACTGTGACCTTATATTACAGTCCCTCATGTTGTGGTGACCTCTAGCCACAAAAGTATTTTATTGCTACTTCATAACTGTAATTTTGCTATTGTTATGAATTGTTATGATATGTAAATATCTGATTTGTGACCCCCAAAGGGGGTCATGATCCACAGATTGAGAACCACTGCTATGGGGGGCATTTCACATTGCTACGTGACTTCTCTAGGGGAGATATGAAAAAATACTTCCTCCTCCTCCCCTCAGATAGGGAATTAACAATAGAACAAAGAAATTCTCCCCAAGTCAAGGTTAGTGAAGCAGTAAGTTTGTAGGCATTACTTATAAGCATAGATGAGGTATTCCTTATAGGAGCATGTGTGACTTCAACACAATTGCATCACCAGAAAGCCCACCACAGTATGGTTACACCTCACCAAAGCTGTCCCTGGGGTTCTGTGTGTGCATGGAGCTTAGCTGATCATATGTCTCCTCTTTCTTGCAGTAATATATAGCTCAGTTGATCATAGGTTCCCTTCTTCTGCAATTGCTAATGCTTATATAGCTTTAGGAGGAGCTTTGTGAGTCCTGTAAGTTTGAGGATCTTCCAATGACTAGTATATTTTGCTGTTTTCCTGAGTCTTAACCAGCACCTCCTCCCCCAACTCTTTCACAAGGCTTCAATTTGGAGGAATGTATTATAGAACATTTAAACCGTAAGGGATGGAGAGGGACTAGACTGGTGGAAAAGTTTACTGGTTCTTGGAGAGTCCATTTTTGTTGTGTTGAGCCTTTGGAATAACAGATATGTTGAGCCTAGTCAGAACTTTAAAAGATAAGGAACAATATCCGGGCTTTAAGAAGCACTGATATTCCTGCTCCTCTCACCTCTGCCTTCATTTCTTCTATAAAATATCTGCAGATGATGAAATACATATATTTGTGGCATTATGCTTGTCAGTATCTAATCTCAAGGAGCTCTCAATATGCTAAAGGAATTGTTAGTCCATCAATCGATGATACAGTTTTAAAGGGTAATTTCTTAAATCATTTTATCTGTCACCTTTGTTTCCCAGGAATCTGACACTCCCTGGAGTTAAGAATTTACATCAGTAAAGACCAAAGATTCAATCTTACCACAGCCCTGAGGACAGTCAAGGACAACATCCCTCAGCACTGGGATGTTTAGGAGAGTGATGGCGCGTATTAAGGATATTCAGATGTGACTTCTTCTAAATGAAAATTTATTATTTCATTATTCCAGAGACTTCATTTATTATGATCCCCGGGACTTGAGGTAATTGAAGACAACAATAACAATCCTTTCCTGTGCTACATATTATGGAGTGGTTCATTTTGAAGGATTCCCAAATGTGTCCCAGACTGCTTATGAAGTTCAGGGCATAGCTCAGCTGTGGTGAAGGAAATGCAAGTTGATACATACATGTTGCCCCTCCACCCTGAAGGGACCTTGCAGACTTAAAAATGCTCTGAATCCTGTGCACGGTCATAGGTGTAAATCCTCCTCCAACTCACAGTTGCCATGGCAACTTGATTCTAGGGGGAAGGATAATGACAATAATGATAATAGATAATTTACTTATCTATTCTAATGAACAACCCTAGCAAATGCTGTGCTGTGTGTGTGTGTGTGTAAGAAACGTCAGACTTCCTGTAATTTTTCAAGAATAAATGAATAATAAAATATACTTCAAGCCTGGAGGTATATAATTAAAAGTTATTGTAAAACTAGGCTCCGGCAGCAGTGATGCTGTAAGAAGAGAATCATTCATTAAGTGTTCTTTCACTAAGCGTTCCCCTCCCGTCAAGTGTTAAATCAGGTTATCATTTAGGCTTGGCATAATCAAGTTATATGACAGTCGTCTTTGTACCGAGGTTGAGATGCATAAACAGGCAGCCTAAAGACATTGTCATTGGAGGCACTAATGAGACAAAGGTGGGAAAATGACAGCTGTGGATCACAGCTTTCCCAATTATTCGGACACCAGGGATTCTAATTCACTGGAGCACAGAGTAACACCTTTGAAAGGAATCTTGTGAGTTCCATTTTTATCATTCAATTTGTCAGTATTAGATTTCAAAGTTGTATCCATGTGCAGGCTAGCGGAGCAGGGCTGGATCAGTGAGATCTGGGTTCACACACCACCTCTGAGCTGCCTCTCTGTCAGTCACTTGCAGCATTGATATATTATTCTGCTTCCTATGAAACACTAAAGTGATAATAACGGTACCCGCTGTTCAGAGGGTCACATGGAGTCTATGTATAATGCATGTAATAAGATTTAAAAACATTAGCAATGCTCTTGTTCTAGGAAGACAGTTACCTTCTGAATGATAATGTTTCATCAAAAAATTTTTTCTAAGCAATAATTCTAAGGGTATGTCCTCCCCTTAACCCTTGATGAGCCAAGAGGTACACTTCAGGATATTCCTGGCATTTTTAGGTAAAAAATAAATTCATTTGGCGATCTGTGGTCTTCTTGAAGATGTCTCATTTGAATACAGGGTAATAAACCTACTTCCCAACTCAGTGCAAGTCTGTCTCTTCTAAACCTGGCTGTGTTGGGACACTGGGGACAGATGTCATCACTGGCTGTGTTGGGGCACTGGGCACAGATGCCATCACTGGCTGTGTTGGGGCACTGGGCACAGATGCTATCGCTGGCTGCTCCTTCATTTAGCACTTTGACTTTTCCTACAGCTTCACAAGCTGTGCCTGGCTGCTCCGGAAAGGGAGAGATCAAAGAGCTAAGGAACAAGGATGCTCACAGCTGACTGGCTGCACCATCAGCCCCTAAGAAGATCCAGCTTGAAGCTCGGAGGTTCTTTGGAGCCCATGCTTTACTCCCTGACTGACCCAGTCTTTCCTGGTTAGCCAGTCTGGACTCTGTTCTCATTCCCAAGATGCTGTTGGTGTCTACAGCCTATCCCAATGGCCTGACTGCACACACAGAATCTATGATGACTCAGCCAGCCCATTCACAGGACCTTCAGTCCAGCTTTGGGGACTGTGGCTACTTCTCCTCCTCCTCCTCCTCCTTCTTCTTCCTCTTCTTCTTCCTCCTCCTCTCCCCTCCCTCCCTCCCCCCCCCCACACACACACCTCTGATATTTGTCCCCTGCCCATTTGTTGCTCTTAAGGAGTTTTCTAGAGCCTTTATAGCTTCACAGACACACATGCTCTCTTGGTCTTTCCAGCTTCTGAGGTGGTTGTCTTGATCGGAGTCTCAGAAGTTCTCAACCATCACTTTGTAAGGTCAGTTTAGTGGCTTTCAACAATACTGCATGTCCAGCAATTCACTTCAGTTCTAACACTACCTGAATCTTTGCCACACATTATGGGCTTATATCACATGGCTGCTCTCAGGTCAGACATTAGCTGTAGGTCCTGGCTTTCCTTGGTCCTTCTTCTCCTTTACAAGTTGGATATAGGCCCTGGGCTTATACAACCCTCGGTCAGATGCAAAAATTTGCTAGACTGACACAGAACTCAAGAGCAATATAAACTCTGCCCTCCTTTTTGGTGGATTCTTCATGCATGCATTCAACCACCTACTTACTGGAAATGATGTTTTGAAAATCGTGTCTATAGCAGACATGTACATTTCTCTATAGTCATCATTCCTTAAATAGTCCAGTATAGCAGCTATTTGCATAGCAAGGATCTTATGAGATTTTCTATCACAGGGCAAGGAATGGCTCTGTTGGTAAAGGAAAGGGCCTATGTTCAGATGCCCTATACCCACATAAGAATCCATAATGCTGCCATATGCTTGTAGTCCTAGTGCTGGCTGACATGGGATAGGCAGATCCTAGAGCTCCTTGGCCAGCCATTCCTGCTGAATCAGTTGGAGACTTGGTCTCAAAGAGTAGATTGATTTAGATAAACATTTGCTGTTGGCTTCTGGCTTCATGCACATATGCACACATACTAGCAATATCCATGGGATATGCAAGTTATATGTAAACACCATGACATCCTATATTAGGGATATTGTGTATCAATATATTTGGTATCCAGGAAGCTTCTTGAACCAGTCCCTTGTGGTTCCTGAAGCTCTTAGAATTTCTGTTTTTCTATAATGGATACAAAATGGACAGAGAAAATGAAGAGAGACTTAGTAAGAAAGGCTGGAGAAGTTGTGAATGCCAGGTTTCCATGCACCAGATGTCTGGCTTTCCCAAGACATCCATGTGAGTCTCGTTGAATTGAATCATGGTTTTCCTTGAGAGGTACGATTGGGTAAATCACTAGTCATGTGACTGAACTCAGCGTGTACTTTCTTTTCACTTCCTAGGAATAGAAGGCAAAAGTTCTGCTCACTGATTGCATGGTTGGTTTTCTTTCCTTTTTTCCCTTCATTTATTTCTGTTTTATGTGTGTACGTGACGTATGTCCGTATCTACAGACGTCAGAGGAGATCATGGAATCCCCTAGATCTGGAGTCATGTAACCCAGATATTCTGCAAGATCAGCAGGTGCTTTTAACCAGCGGACCATCTCTCTAGCCCCACGGTTGGCTTTCCTGGGGGTCATTCCCCATCCTGAATCTTTTCCTGCTGCACTTTTTCCCCCCTGCACATCCTGAATCTTTCTACACTTCACTTGGGTCACTTTGGTGAAACAAATGTTGACAAGTCAAATGGGCTTGTATACGTAACAAAACATACTCCTACAAGGACCGAGGTAGGCGGGCCTAGAAACCCCCCTGAATCCCAGGGGCGGGCGGCTGTGGCAGGAAACTTCTGCCTGGGACAATAGGATCCCATAGACAGGCAGCTCCGGGAGACAATCCTCTCTCTCCCAGGAACACAGAAAAG
>JAPYYD010005013.1:0-12551 GCA_028551405.1 Uromys caudimaculatus | reverse complement strand
GTCCCAGGCAGAGGTTTCCCCCTTTCTACGGCACTCGTTGGCTACCGACTCCTGGTGTCCCAGGCAGAGGTTTTTCCGAAATCTGGATTTCAAATGGGTGTTCATTGTAACTTCAATATTCAGTCTAGGTTTAAGTTTTGCTTGGTTGTTCACCATGCAAAAGTTATTTAAAGATAAATTCTTGCAAAAGGTATACATAGTGAATTCCAGGCCAAACCAGGCTAGATAGTGTGGTCTTGTCTCAGAAAGTAAACAAACAACCAACAACAGAAAACAAAACCATGGGCAGAACTGGGTTGTATCAATGACTTCGTATTTTTGGGCAATGAACATTAGATAGCCCATAGTGAGTTCCTTATTAGTTAAGACTACTTAGAATTTTGATCAGCTTGACTGACCCAGACACTTGAAAAATTATTTATAGGAAATTGTAGCTATAATTTGAACCACTAGACTTTGTTTTGCTAGACTTAAGAGGATTCACTCTTCCTATCCCTCCCTCCCTCCTCTGGTGTATGTATGTATATGTGTGTGTGTGTGTGTGTGTGTGTGTGTGTGTGTGGTATGTGCACGTGTGTGCATGAGAGAGCATGCGTGTGTGTGTGTGTGTGTGTGTGTGTGTGTGTGTATGGGCATGAATATTAGTATGCCTGTGGAGCCCAAAAGTTGTTGGTTCTCTATTGCTCCATTCCTCTATTTCTCTCCATCTTACTTTTAAGACAGGGCCCATCACTCACTGATTGGCTAGACTGGCTTGCCAGGAAGCCACTGGGATTCTCCTGTTCCTACCTCTCAGTACTGGTATTGGGTGCCCGTGCATGGCCATACCTGGCGTTTACAAGTTTCTAGGATCTGAGCTCAGGCCCTCATTCCTATGCAGTGAGCACTATACTCACTTTGCCATCTCTCTAACCGACCATCATCTCTTAAACCTGATTCAACCACCGACCTCCGAAACTGCAGTTGTCAAGGTCCCTAGAGACCCCCATGTAGTCAGATGTGATTGAAAATTAATTATCAGTTCTCACTCTACTGGACCCATTCACCTTATGATCTTCACTGGGCTTTGTTCTAACTTCAATGGCTGTTTTTCCCTTCCTGCTCTCTCCTCACTTCCTTGACTGTGACATAACAAGCATTTCCCAACTGTCTGAACCATGGAACACAAGAAATTATTAGGAGTATTTCCTCAGTTTTTTTTTCCAGGTGAAAATGGCTCTGTTCTCCATGCACAGGCAGGGAAATAATTCATTATACAGACAGTGGTTGTCACAGAGCACTGTTTTAATGTTTTCATGTGTCTTCAATTAAGGTTACCGGGCTCAGTCCATAGGCATCAGGGATTTGGTCCAATTTCATGTCTAAAATTTCATGTATATGTTGACAAATCCAGAGTTTACGTCTCCAGTTTTGTCTTCTTCCTGATGCAAGGTAGTGTTCTCACCAACATCAGTCAGCATCTTGTCTTAAATATCTAGCTCAGCATGTTTATAACCGAAACTTGCTTCTTGTCCTCAAGGTTGTCTCTCTTAGAGTTGTCCCTAGGCCCCTCATGTAGTCATCCCTCTGACTTCTCTCTTCCCACATCATGCGATTCTGTTGTGCGTATCTTTTAAGTGTATCTTGAATCTGTCCAGTTGTTCCTGCCTTTGCTTCTCCCACTGTGGTCTAAGCCAACCCTCCTCTGGAGTTTCACTGTTTGGCTAGCCTCTGACCTGGCCTCCAAGGACCACTGCTGTCTTCAGTTTCCCTAAACATGGTGACCAGCGGCTGTTGTGATGCCATTGTCTGTTGAGAGTCCTTCAGTGGGTTCTCTAGCTAGTGAAGGACAACAGCTGGAGACATCACCTTGCTGCTGTGACCTCTATCGCCTCTTTTCTGCCCAGTGTTTTGCTGTTCCTGGCAGACATTAAACTGCTCCCCATAGCACTACCCTCTGCCTACAAGAGTTGTTTTTGTACACTCTCAGGCCTTATGTCTCCTCTCATGTCTGCCAAGTGTGATCAGATGGGACCTCAGTGAGACCTTTCCCCACCAAACATTAGACAGCTGGAGAACTCTTCAGTTTCCGTCCTTGCTTCGTTGCTGTTCTCCTGCATCGTGCTGGTGATCTTCTAGTATCTTATGTTATTTGATTGTTTTTCTCGCCTGCCATTAATGTGTAGGTTCCACATAGATAGCAACTTGGTCTGGTTTTGTCCAAGTGTCTGGGACAGCCCACCCAGGAAGTAGATGATGAGTGTGTGTGTGGATGGATGGATGGAATTCCAGGCATTGTGAATGACCAACATGAGTGAGACTTCATAGCATCTTGAAATGTTCAGTGGAGCTGTTAAAAACTAAGTATCTCAGTATTATTCCTGCCAAGTCTTTAATTCAAAGATTCAAAACTGTCATTGGTGTTGCATGTTGAGGCCAAATTTGGATGTTTTTGGAAGCACAGCCTCAATGTATAATTAAGGCTGGCTTTGAAATTCTGTTTCTCCTGTCTCAAATCCTCCCCCCTCTCCCGGTACCTGTGCCGTCATGCCTGGTAGAGCCAAATTTGAATATTTAGTTGCATACTGCCACTTTACCGTCACTTTTAAGAATCATGCCTTTCAACTCTCAATTGCCAAATTAATTTAATTACACAAAAATGCCAGATTACAAAAGCCTCAGTTCATTGTCTCTCTTTGTAACTCTTCTGTATGGGCGGAGTGATGGTACCAGCAGGTTGCATTTCTCCTGTGTGATTATCTTTTGGCTCAATAAGACCAAACCAGGAGGAAGCTCTAATGGGGGATGGAGGAGGCAGGGAGAATGAGGGACATCCTTCCTCTGCTTCTGTCAACAGCAGGATCCATTGCTGTATCCATGGCTTCCGTGATTCACTGCAGGGGCAGTAGCTCAGGACTTACTGAGTTTACTCAGTATGGGTCTCACACAAGGGTTGATGCAACTTGTCCTGTGATGTTTTAAAGTTAATTTTCAGCATCTCATTCTTTTGGTCCAGACTGATCACTGAAATGAAATTGTTGGTCCTACATTGGTGTCTATTCCAAAACTGCTGTAGGCCATGGACTTGGACATCTTTTATTTCTGTGGCTTCATTACAAAGTCCTTCAAGAGTCTTTGGGCCGGCCTATCTTCCTATATAGATAGCCTTTCCTCTCTTTTGATGCAATGGCTATGCCCTCCAGGCTGATCTCAAATTCACAATTCCCCTGCTTTTACCTGAGAGTGATAGGATTTCAGGTGTGAACCGCCATACTTGGCTTTTTATTGGGAGTGATACAAATAATAGACTGTTCTGTGAAATTTTTCTCCATTTTATATCTTTTCACTACAGTGTTTGCTCCAACCTGATAGGTTGTGTTAGGGTCAGCCTCAGTTTCCCTATGTGGGTTCTGTCCTCGCCCTAGATAGAACCACTGGATCATGTATGTTGGCCTCTTTTTATTTATTTCCTCTGCTGAAGCTGGATGCCTCTGTTCTCAGCCTTGGCCTGAATAATTTAGCTGTTGTTTAGTTCCAAAATGTGCTTTTTTGTGCTCCCAGATCGGCCCTCTGACTCTCTTGAATCTTGTTTACCTGCCTATAAGCCAGCCTCTTCCTTATTCTCTCTCCCCCTCTGGTTTATTTATTCATGTATTTTATGTTTATGACTGCTCTGTCTTCATGTATATCAGAAGAGGGAATCAAATCCCATTACAGATGATGGTGAGCTATCATGTGGTGGTTGGGAATTGAACTCATTACCTCTGGAAGAGCAGTCAAGTGCCTTTAACTGCTGAGCCATTTCTCCAGCCTCTCTTATTCTCATCTGTTCCCAAGGACATTCAGAGATGTCCCAAATTTAACCCAAAGTCTGAGTTTTACCAGTTGTGGGAAGACTTGAGGCTTAGGACGTTCTCAGGAGGGCCAACCTCCAAGTCCCTAGTGCTGTGGCCTCACGTGAGAACATGGAGTCCTCACCTTCCCTGTTGTTCCAGTTGCTATCATTACATGTTGGATACGATGCTGTGTCTACTGAGCTGAGCTTTCTGATACCACGTGGGGATGTGCTAGTTCTTTCAGTGACTGTGGTCAGATTAATGCTGAAGTCTAATACCTCTTCCCACTCCTGTCTCCTCCTGCTCAGACCTGAGCAAAGTAACAAGCCACCCATTTACGCCTCATGATAAACCACACTGTGCACTTAGCCACGCCAGTCATTATGAGGGATTTTTACAGGAAGAAAGAGCTGTAAGCTTATGGTGGTGTCTGTTATCGAGTTAAAACCATTGGATGCAGCTCCTGAGGTAGGCATTACAGTTAGATTTCAACTTGGTAAGACTCTTCAGAGAGCATCTGTATGCACCACTAGCATGGATCTCACATGAAGCCATATCCCAAAAAGACAGAAAACAGATTTCAAGGCTCTTAGGCAACCAGATGAAGAAAGAGAGACTCAGATTCATCAGCTGTTACCCCTGAGATGACCCAGGGACTTGGTCATAGAATAGGCCTTAGGTTTTAGTTTTTGGAGACTTCCAGTGTTTTGATGAAGAGAGAGTAACTTCATTCCTCTGAAGTTTTCAAGTACTATAGAATTAGAGCTGCCCTGGTACTGACCTTGGTGGTCACCTGATTATAAATCCGAATCCTTGCTGTGGCTTGAATATGTTCCCCAAAGTTCATGTACTGAGAATTTAACCCCTGTGCAATCGTGTGGGGAGACAGGGCCTAATAAGAGGGATTAGGTCATTCCATCCTGCCTTCCTGAATGGATCAATGCCTTTATTATGGGAATGAGATCACCTACTTCCTTGAGAATAGGTTGTCACAAAAAGCAAGTTTGGCCTCCTCTTTTTGCTGGCTACTGTGTACTCTCTGACCTGTTGCCTTCCAACATGGGATGGCCCAGAACAGAGCCTCACCAGATACATATAGACCTGTAATACTGAAATTCCAGAACCGTACCCTGAATCACCTGACAGCAGAGGCCCATTGAGGATTCCCTAGATCAAACTGGACTGTGGGCTTGTCTATGGCGCACTGTCTTGACTGCTAAAGGATGGAAGAGGCTCCCAGTGGGCAGTACCATTCCCTAGTAGGCTTGGGCTGTCTAAGCTAGCTGATTATAGCCTGTATAAGTCAGTAAGCAGTGTTCACTCACAGTTTCTGCGTGAGTTCTTGCCCTGACTTCCCTTCAGTGGCGGACTGTGACTGGCAAACTGAAATAAATCCTGTGTTCCCTGGAGGTTGACCACACAGGCTCTTGCTGAGTCAGGCTCCTGGATAGATCTACAGAAAACTGCTCAGTCCTGAATTACTCTGCACACAGTTTTCCTGGACTCCAGGGAATGCAAACAGTGCCACCTGGAGAGTGTGGCTTGCTGTATGTTCCTCACTCTGTTGTCCACTTTGGCTCCAGTCAGCCTCTTCAGTTGGAAGAGGCCCCAAACCATAAAGTCCAGATTCTAGAGCTATCTATCAGTCTCCCATGAGCCGTCCCTGGATATAGTTAATTGAACATTTGTCCTCTGGGCCTGCAACCCCTCCCAGCTCCACTGAAGTTTCTGGATTCCCTCTCGTTCTTCCATCATCCACTGTACTCAGTTGGGGTTCTGTATGAGCCTGACAGGAAGCATCTTGGAGAGCAATGAAACATTGCAGTCCACTCTGGCTGGGAACCCCAACCCCAGGCATAGTCACTAAGGTGAGCGGGACCTTTAGGCACCCCTTGGCAGGCCACGCAGGCGACTCCATTTTGCACCATGCTATGATTATCTGAGGAATCCTCTTTGTTTGGAACCTGCTGTGCTCAGTGGGATTCATCAACACTGAGCTTTGCCTGCGTGCTATGCCAGATAAAGCCACCAGTTCCTCTCAAGATCCACAGTGTTGGCCAAACTCTGAGGGTGAGAGGAGGTTGCAGAGGAGCAAAAGGCATTCACTGTCGATGCCCTTGATGGCCCCCAGATATGGCACCATGATGATACTTATTTCTTAAGAGCTCAGAGCCAGTCACCAATGCTGCCTCATGGTATTGAATACATTTTCTCATTTATAAAATTAGATTTATTACATAGGTTATGAGGAGTAAAGTACCCCAAGTCTTGTAATTAAAACTGTCATAAAGGATTTTCAAAATGTAAAGAGGCATGGAAATGAGAAAACTACTCACCAGGAAACCCAGTGAGGGGCACTGCCCAAACTGTCAGCCATCCTCCGTGCTAGTGATTTCCTGGCAGGAACTGGCCTGGGAGGGGCCTTGACAGACATTAAACAGAGCTCATTTAAGACCGCCTGATTGACACATAGTTATTATTTTATCTTTGTAAAGCTGCTATGTGAGGCCCAAGACAGCGGGAGGAGCCCTGATGTAGTCACTTGACAGCCTGCCATTGTCAACTCTAACGGGAGGGAGACGTCAGTGGCCAGAGGAGAGCCTCGGGTTGTAAGTAGTTCACTTTTAGTTCAGCTGAAATAACTCCTGCTGGTGATTTAATACTCTGACTTCAGAACTCTCCATGTGTGCTGGGGGGGGGGGAGGGAGGGAGGGGGAGAGAGAGAGAGAGAGAGCGAGCGCGTATTCATGTGAACATTGAATGAATGAATCCCAATCACTCACATTGTCAGAATCTGTGTGCCACATTCTTTTATGTTTCTGAGGCTTGGGGTTAGCATGCTTTCCTGGGATGACTGGTTTGTGGGATGAGGAAGCTGACTCGGTAGGGTGTAGAGCTCAATTCATTTATGCCTTCAGTGCCTCAGAAGCTGGGCAGCAGCAAGAATGACTGGAGATGGGCGGGGGAGGGGGGTAGATTGAGATTCAGTCCCAGTTCCTAAAACACACTATCCAAAATGAAGAAGTGTTTGTGGTAGTCTTAGCATAGGTGGAGTTTATAAGAAGCTGAGAAGTCTCTGTGGGGCTGTTTTGCCACTGCAAAGTATTAGAGATTTTCAAGATTGTCACGCTGTCCATCCTGGTGAGCAAAGCAACTGTGAGGCTATAATTTGTGTCAGTTGTCCTTGGGCAGTCCATGTGATCTGTGGCATGCATAGTTGTCATTTGGTGACTGGATGGGAATGGAATGGACATTTTTTGAAAAAAAAACAATTTTGGTTTTATTTTAAAAAACAAGATAAAACTAGAAGTAAAAAACTAGAGTTTTTCAAATGACTCTTCTGGTTGAAGTCTTATCTAATTCTAGGGTAAGAGGTGAATTTACCTTTTCAGTGGTTTCTACATGCTACAGATTATGTTTGTGACTTCCCAAAATTCATGTATTAAAAACTAATTCTAATAGCATTTGGAGATGGGGTTGTTGAGGGGCTAAATAAATCCTGAGATCAGAGTCCTTATGAATGGTGTGCTATCCTTATGAAAAAGGCCCCTGGAAGACCATTCCTTCATCCCTGAGAAGACCAAAGCAGAAGGAACAATCTACAAAGCAGATCGTTAGATATCAAATCTGCCTTGACTTTGGACTTCCCAGTTACCAATAACTGTGAAAAATAAGTTTCTGTTGTGTGGAAGTCATTAGCTTAGTTTTTCTCTGTAGCAGTCTGAGTGGAAGACACAGAGACATGCACAGGTTATTCACCCCTGCACCTCAGACCCTAGAACTAACTCTGGTGTGCGTTCAGAGTGTTCAGTAAATCCGCGGAGTGTTCAATAGATTCATGTTGGTTTAGTGGATGAGTCAGGGAGAAGGTATCTAACCTAACATTAGGAGGAGTTTCTTGGTCTCAGCTTAAACTCACCTTTGAAGGACTGCCGTGAAGGTGTTAGAAGTGCTAATGTCTGAAGTTGCAAGAAATACAGAATTTTCTCCACTGCAGTGATGGTCTGTGAAATCACCATCCAATGATCTTTTTCCCTTTCCAAAAATATTTCTCAAATAAATGGACATCATGCATGGGTGGAGAATTACTCCTCTTTTGGAGCAAACATTTATTTTCTTATTTCATTTATTATTTCATGTAGATGTCCTCTGTGATGTTAACTAAACCCAGATGCTGTTTTCTTCTTCAGCTTTGTCTCTGTATCTTAGTCATACTTAGATGCGTGCCAGACAACAGTGCATTTTAGCTTTCCTGACCGTGTGCAGTTTTAAAAGCAAGGTGGTCCATCCCATGCTTCAGAACTAATTAATTTTGAAAGCTCATATCCAGACATTCCATTAATTGCAGCTTTGCCTGTACACACAGAATCCTCCAGGACCACAGAATCACAGGGATAAGAACCACGAGCCAGGACAAAGGGAAGACGATGCTCTCTGTGAGACATTAGTGAGAAAGCAAGATTTTAAACTCAGTGATAATCTTAGCTTCATTATAGGATTTCAGCCCTTTGATTTCTAACTGAGCAAACCAAGGCCCAAGGGCTGTAGACTAAAGAAGCATGAGAATTAAACCCTCTGAGTCAACTACATTTTCTTTGTGATATTGCCACAGCTAGCCACAGGGAGCAAGTGTTTTATAAACTTTTAAATAACGATATATCAAATGAGCAAAACTAGAACAAAGTTCAGATGTTATTAGTGCTATATTTTGACTGTCCCCGCCCTGAGGACATTGGGGCTTTATGGTCTATTGCCAGTAGGGCCTGGGAGCAGAGGCAGTGTGGTGCAGGCGGGAGATGTGAGGAAGCTTGGGCTCATTCTGGCCGTGTTACAAGGAGGGACCAGAATTCATAGCACCTCTGTCAAGCTTTACACAGTTTATCGTCTTTTAGCCCAGTACCACCTCTGCTAGATGTGTATGGTGACTCTCAGTTTGTAGATGAAGAAACTAGGATTTGGGAAGGTTCAGAATGTGCTTAGATCAGGGCGAAAGCCAGCAAATGGCACAGCTGCACGTGAGCCTCTGTCTCTATGGCACCGTTCAAAACTTACTGCCTAATTTCTCCCTCTGAGATTCCTTGCCCATCTCTAAATCTGAAGAGTCTATATTGATCCTGACTTCTAAATAATTGATGTTTAGCTTTTAATAGTTAAGATTTAATCCACTCCTTTTCCCCCACCTTCACCTCAGATTTGTAAACTAATGTTTAGGTTTTCATAAGTCTGTCTTCCAAGGTGGTGTGTTCAGATGACCACTGAGAACAGCAGACGTTTGTTTCTTTGGAGTATAAACCTTATTTCTTTGGATACTAAGCTGTCACTCGCTTAAATATCTAGGCGACCGCTTCTGTTGACACATCTAACATTTAAGAGTCAAGGATCTAGTGCTCTGCCTGTTAGCCCGTGCAAGCATTTAGTTGGAGTCCAAATTGTTATCATCAGATATATGTTGATCTGGGTTCCCTCCTTCCCTCTCTCCCTCCCCTGTCTCCACATTTGTAGAGTGGGGGCTGCAGAAAAATACCATAAGGAATAATTGCCTCCTGTAGTTATGAGGTCAAGAAGGCCAAGACCTTTAGCTGGGAACCAGGACAGTTGATAGTGCACATCTGGAGGTAGTAGCCCGTGTTCCAGCTTAGCGTCACCGAGAGGAAACTCTCCCTTGGCTCACCTTTTTGTTCTATTTAGGATGGATGAAGTCCACCCACATCAGGGAAGGTAATCAACTCTACCAAGTCAGGGACATACTGGAATAATATCTTAAAAATTATTTTTTATGTGCATGTGTGTTTTACTTGCCCACTTATCTGTGTGCCAAGGGCATGCCTGGTGGCCTCAGAACCCAGAGGAGACGGTTGGCTCCCCTGGAACTGGAGTTAGAGATGTTAGGGAGTCACCGTGTGGGTTCTCTGGAAGAATGAATAGTCAGTACTCTTAAGTACTGGGCCTCTCTCCAGTCCCCTAGAATAATATTAACTATTTAGGCAGCCTTTGGTCCAGTTGAGTTGATAAATTAAATATCAAAATATACTAGAACTATTATGACCCTGTCCCATTTCAGACAGGCTGAAGTGACTTGATGGATCAAAGGGAGGGGAAGGTGGAATGTCCAAAAGCCGTTGTAATATTCAGGGCCAGTTTACTGCTATGGAAAATGGGATCCCGGATTATACTGACCCAAGCATAATCCAGGTTTATTTCTTGCTCATAATGAAGTACTGGTCAAGTTAGCAGAGTAACAGGGGGGGGGGGGTGACCCTTTCATTCTCAAAGCCACACCAAAATGCAACTTTGAGTTCACCCTGGAGGCTGTGTCTGTCTCAGGCAGTTGGGGTAGGAAAGATCATGGAGAAGGGCCACACGGGAGGATTTTACAAGATACGGTGTTGACAGCCATGCCATTTCTGTCTTAGTCCTTTGTGTAGAACTGGCATGGCTGTACCCAACTGCCAGGAGGCCAGGAAGCCTATTTCCCAGGACTGACTCTATACAGTGAATGGAAGAACATGTATTTTCATAGCTTAGGTAGGGATCCATCCAAACCCTGGGTGAAAAGTCAGAAGATCTGAATTCTAACCTTGTTCTCCTATCAGCAGAAATGAGGAATTTGACTGATAGCCAGGGTATCATTTTGCTCTGTACATTCAGGTAAGGATAGAGAAAGGTCCTGGGTGAAGGCAGCAAACCTCTCATGGTGCACACATAGTGACAACGCTGGGGCCGGTCTGGGGACTCTAATGCTTGACTGGATAAATTCTTATTCATTGGGCACTGTAGGCATTGGTTTTTGGGAAGCAGTTCACTGTACTTCAGGGATCTTCTAACTAGGGTGTGACTATCGTAAAGTACATGAAGATTTTCCAAGGGGTTACAGACAGCAAGCTTAATAATTTCTTAGGAAAATGTCTTATTTAAGTTGCTTAGATCAATTATATAGCACAGTAAAATAGTAAACTATAGCCTTTAAACCTTAGTTTTCATTAAAAAATAATATTGAATAATATATGGCTTTCATGTGTACATCTCTGTTGTATTAAGACAAGATCCTGGAGCAGAAGTGAAACAGAAGTGAAATGCCAAGAAGATGAAGGTAGTCGTGTAGCTGGTGATGACCTGAGCAGCTCCTCATGGCTAACATGTAGGGAGGGAGACAGTATCAGTATGTAAATTAGCACATACAGAACATAACTTCAGGCCCTGACAGCTGTGCACAGCAGCACCATGTAGTCTGCAGCAGAGAAGAAGGTCACTTTAACTTGAACAGAGTCAATGGGAAGCTTAGCTCATGTGTTTGCTGTTGAGCAATCTGTGGCTAGTGGCTAGTAATCTGATAACACCATTTTCATCCTTTCTTTTGGTTCCAAGGCCAGAAACACCTTAATGCTTATGAAGCAGTTTCAAAATATCCATGGGAGAAAGAGTGATGGGGTTCCTAGCTTGCAGTCGGGGATGAAAGCAAGCTTAGCTGTTTTCTCTCTCACAAAGATTTCCTTGTGAGTCGGTATGAACTCCACAAAAATGATGTGACCCACATGCAGCCTCTCACCAATGCTCTAGCATTCCTGAAGTGTCCTTTAACATTCCAAGAAAGTGTGATTATAGACAGCAGCTTGTCAAGTAGCCTGTGGGTAAGCCGGGCTTGAATCCTAGTCACCATGGAGGTTCTGTACCATGAGGGTAGAGATAGTTGGGAAGATGACATTTTAGCGATATTTTTATTAATTCTTCGAGACTTCTATACAGTGTATTTTAAATATACTCACCCCTTCAACTCCTCCCATTATCCTTTCCGCCCTCACACCCTTCTTAGCCAACTTGAGCTGTCTCCCCCCTGCCTTTATAACTTGTTGAGTCTAGTTTGTGTTCCCAGTTAATCTTGGTAGTGAGACCTGTGCTGGCTTGTGGTCAGCTTGCTAGGGTCACATAATTAAAGGAAGCTGGCTCTCCCTCCCAGCAGTCATCACATGCCAATGGCTCCTCAGGTAGTAGTGAGGTATCACATCTATCAGGAAGACTTTGAATCCCCAGTCAAAATGAAGGAATGTTTGGTATAAAATGCTATTTTCTTAATCAAAATGAATTCTGAGGTTTGGAAGATTTACTCTTTAGGTGTTTGTTTGGTTGTTTCGTTTTAGATGGAGATTCTTTATGTAGCCCTGGCTGTCCTGGAACTTGCTCTGTAGACCAGGCTGCCCTCGAACTCACAGAAATCTACTTGCCTCTGCCTTGTGAATGCTGGGGTTAAAAACATGTTCCACCACCACCCAGCTGAGGATTCACTTTTAAATAGATACCTAGGATGACAAGAAATCTTATGTTTAGTTAGTCCAAAACAAAGCCTTCCTTTGATTAGTTGCCTTAGTCATGGTGTTTTAGTACAGGAGTCAACATGAAATATTAGGAAATTCAGACTGATGGTAAGGAACATTTCTGAGATCCTCCTAGTTGAATGCTGAGACTGTTAATCCATTTGGTTCATTACCTCTGTTAGTTTCACTGTGTCTCTGTTTAGTTTGTGATTCCAAGATCTGTCCATTGATGATAGTGGAGTGTTGAAGTCTCCTACTATTATTGTGTGAGGTGTGATGTGTGCTTTGAGCTTTAGTAAGGTTTCTTTTATGAATGTGGGTGCTCTTGCATTTGGAGCATAGATGTTCAGAATTGAGAGTTCTTCTTGGTAGATTTTTCCTTTGATGAGTATGAAGTGTCCTTCCTTATCTTTTTTGATGACTTTTG
>JAPYYD010005012.1:0-12551 GCA_028551405.1 Uromys caudimaculatus | reverse complement strand
TGTTTGCCAGCAGATATGGAACAGTGTGTGAGGTGTCCAGATGATAAGTATGCCAACTTAGAGCAAACACACTGCCTCCAAAGAGCTGTGACATTTCTGGCTTATGAAGATCCATTGGGGATGGCTCTAAGCTGCATGGCCCTGTCGTTCTCCGCCATCACAATTCTAGTGCTAATCACTTTTGTGAAGTACAAGGATATTCCTATTGTGAAGGCCAATAACTGCCTTCTCAGCTACATCTTGCTCACCTCTCTAGTCTTCTGTTTTCTCTGTTCGTTGCTCTTCATTGGACAGCCCAACCAGGCCACCTGCATCCTGCAGCAGACCACATTTGGACTATTTTTCACAGTGGCTATTTCTACTGTGCTGGCCAAAACAATAACTGTGGTCATGGCTTTCAAGCTCACTACTCCAGGGAAAAGAATGAGAGGGATGCTGGCATCAGGGGCACCTAACATTGTCATTCCCATTTGTACCCTAATCCAGCTTGTTCTCTGTGGAATCTGGTTGGTAACATCTCCTCCCTTTATTGACAGAGATATACAATCTGAACATGGGAAGACTGTCATTATTTGCAACAAAGGCTCAGTCATTGCCTTCCACTTTGTCCTGGGATACTTGGGCTCCTTGGCTCTGGGGAGCTTCGCTCTGGCTTTCTTGGCTAGGAATCTTCCTGACAGATTCAATGAAGCCAAGTTCCTAACATTCAGCATGTTGGTCTTCTACAGTGTCTGGATCACCTTCCTCCCTGTCTACCACAACACCAGGGGGAAAGAAACGGTAGTTGTTGAGGTCTTCTCCATCTTGACTTCTAGTGCAGGGTTGTTAGGATGTATCTTTATTCAAAAGTGTTAAATTCTTTTAGTTAGACCAGATTCAAATTTTCTACAGGAGTAAAAAGACAAATTGCTTCATCAAAAGTTTGATACTTTCAAATATTAGATGATATTCAACTTATCTGTTTTGATTTGTCTTAACAAATGTATTCCTAAATCACAACAAAATTTAAGTAATAAAGATAGTATTTACACCACAAGATAGCACTGCCTAAAGTAATACCAATTACTTACTTTTGGTGGAAGATGATTTCATTCATGAGCTCACAAATCTAAATATATTGAGAACAGGGAATCTAAATTTAGGAGTGGCTACCATCACTTTGACTTGTAGGTATGAGTGTAAGGAATGTTCCTAATTAATGATTAGTATAAGGTGAACCTGCTATTTGTGGACAGTGCCACCTCTAAGCAAGTTGTTTTGGGAGTTATAAGAAAGAAGACTGTAGATATGATGGACATGAAGCCAGTAATAAGCATTATTCCACGGACTTTCAATGAGTTTGTGCATCCATGTTCTTGTCTCAGCTTCTTTCAATTAACTGTGACCACGGTACATAGCAAAATAATACTTTCTCATGAATCCCTTTTGACCATGGTGTTTTGTTACAGCAACAGAAAAATAAAACATCATCAAATTGGTAAATTGCCTTGGTTGGGATATGGAATATCACAGATTACTGATGCAATAAAAGGCATTGATTTGAAAAGAGAAACAAGATTGAAAGCTAATAGAGTGTTGAGCATAGTTACAGCATTTTATATTGTTAATGGCCATCACAGAAGATTGAGAGTTTGCAAAAATTTACAATATTCTATGAAGATATTCAGAATATCAGATAACATGAAAATAAGAGTACAGTATATGAAAAGGACTATGGGGATTAGATTGTGCCTGCTGTATAAGGCTATATGAAAACACACCTTTTCATTATGAAACATAAGTGTTTCATTCACCAAGGAAAATCAGTAGTTAAAATAAAGTACTACACAATACCTTAAGCCAGTGAGGTCTGGGAATATCTAAATCATTCTAGATGAAGCATCTCAATATAAATTTTATCAAAATAGGAGTAATTAAGATTATTCAGTTTAATATCACACTCACAAAGACACAGATACAAACACAAATTATTATTTCTAGGCATTAGTTATTGAAGGACAATGTCATTATTTTCTCAGAGTATTCTTTGTTGCTTTATTTTTTTAACTGTTATTTGGTAGATCATTTTTCCATTATGTTGGTTGCTGTTTTGTCTTATTGACAGTGTCCTTGCCTTACAGAAGCTTTTCAGTTTCATAATATCACATTTGTTGATTGTTGATCTCTGAGCATAAGCCATTCATAGTGAAAACTGGTACAACCACTCTGGAAATAAATCTGTAGCTGCTGAAAAAATAGGGTACCTCAAGATTCACCTATATCCCTCCAAAGCATATACCCAAAAGATGTTCCACAATCACATAAGGATACTTGCACAACTGTGAATAGCAGCATTATTTATCGTAGTCAAAATTTGCAAACAAGCCAGATGTTCCTCAAGTGCAGAATGGACAAAGAAAGAAAATGTGGTTCATTTTCACAATGGAATACTGCTCGGCTATTAAAAACAAGAACATCATGAATTTTGTAAGCAAATGGTTGGAACTAAAAATGTCATCCTGAGTGAGATAACTGAGACCCAAAAGGACATTAATGGTATACTCACTTATAAGTGGGTATTTGCAATAAAGTACAGGGTAACCACACTATAATTCGCAGACACAAAGAAGACAAATAACAGTGAGGACCAAGGGAGGATCTTGAGCTGTCTCAGATAGGGAAATAAAATAGATATCAGAGGTGGATGGATGGAGGTAATTTGATGGGAGAGGGCATAGAGAGATGACAGAAGTCATCAAGGAAATACTATGGCAAGTGAGTGAGTTACCATTTTTCATGGCTGTGATGAATGTACTCTGAGAGACAAGGACCCAAGACACATTAACCTAGGATTGCTTCTTGCTGATGATATGATATTCCTCCCACTATTGTATAGCCTAGTTGGCATCAGCTTACTCTATATGGCAAATTTCCTGCAGATCAACGTGAAGATGTACTTTTGTGTACCAATGCTGCTGAGACAAATTGATGACTTCATAATTCCTGGTAAAGATTTTATAGAACTTGGGAATTGATATAAGTAATTTCAAACCCCATGTAGAATGAAAGAATGAAACATGCCTCTTTAAACTTTCATGTGTCATGGGCTAATTGAACTTGAAAAAGAAAACAGAATTGAAACAAATTTACAATGAAGGAAACACTCCTATGTTAGGAATGAGGCACTTATCTGGTAACTAAAGATCATAAACTGGGAATGGACAATTTATTAAAGGTGTAAGAACATAATGAGAAAGAACAACAAGTTTATGCAAGATTTCAAAAATAATAAAACACAAGGCAGATGAATTGTCTTGATAAAACCTTGCTAATTTTTGGCATAAAATTATTTCTTTAAATTTATAATGATCTTGTGAAGCTAGAAAATAGAAAAGGAACATGTAGTCAGGTTCTAGTCTTATTAAATTTTTTTTTATTTTATTTTTTACTTATTCACTACATATTTCCCTCACTGCTTCCCTTCCAGTCATTTCCACACACCTTTCCCCATTCCTCATTCAAGCTGTGCATGATGAGTGCAGCTTCTTTAGTGGAAATATTGCTTTTTGCAATCAGTATTTACCAGTAGGAATTGTGCATATGTGAAAATACAGACTAAGGGTCCAAGACAAACAAACTACCTGATGTAAGGTATCACTGCTATATGATATAGACCTACATAATCTACAGATGTGTGCATAACAAGTTTAAAGTTTGAGGAATTAATAAACTGAAGCTGCTTTATATTATGAGTTGTAATGCTCTGAGAAAACAAGTATTTTTCTTTCACAATTTTTAAACCTTCATGAATATAATAGGTAGTAAATAAGAATAAGTAATCACCTTGCTCCATCCACCATAAAGGTGTCATGCTCCAGTACCAGGGATAGATTACTACAGGGCAGCCTGATGTCACTGTTTGTGGGAACTGGGATCCAAGAGGGGGTGTGGGAAGTGGAATCACAAATCTGGGATAAAGACTCTGGAGACCTGATTTGAGGTACAAATCTAATGCACTGCACAGCAGCAAGCATTTGTATGCAGCCTTTGCTGCAATGGGAGATCTAATTGAGGTCTGGAATAACCAACCACTCAACTGGCGCTATAAGGAGGTACCAGACTGCCAGCATGAGAAGGGACTTCAATAAAGATGGGGAAATCAGGGGATGGGAAGGTGGCTCAGAGGTTAAGAGCACTGCCTGCTTTTTCAGAGATCCAGAGTTCAATTCCCAGCTCACGTATGGTAGGTCATATCCATCTGTGATGGAATCTGATGCCCTCTTCCATCATGCAGGCATACATACAAATAGATCATTCATATATATAAATAGATAAATAAATAAATAACTCTTTTTTAAAAAAGATGGGGAAAGCAGCCATGGTCCTGTTGCAGGCCCATTCTGAAGTTCCAGTAGTTTGGTGGAATCCCTCATTTTGTGTCATGCAGTGTGCTAGTAGACATGGAAGCCTCCCTGACAGTCCTCTGGGCTCTACCCAGGTACTGCAGCACCCACAACTGTTCTATACAACAACAAAATATTTTTTTGCTGAATTGCAAAATATTTATTAAGACATACTCTACACTGAGCCCATCTGGTCCTGGGAGATTTTTTGGTTGGGAGACTTTTCATGACTGCTTCTATTTCTTTAGGGATTATGAGACTGTTTAGATGGTTTATCTGATCCTGAGTTAAATTTGGTATTTGGTATCTGTCTAGAAAATTGTCCATTTCATCCAGATTTTCCAATTTTGTTGAGTATAGCCTTTCGTACTAGGATCTGATGATTTTTTTTAAATTTCCTTATAATCTGTTGTTATATCTCCCTTTTCATTTCTAATTTTGTTAAATTGAATACTGTCTCTGTGCCCTCTGGTTAGTCTGGCTAAGGGTTTATCTATCTTGGTGATTTTCTCAAAGAACCAGCTCCTGGCTTTGTTGATTCTTTGTATAGATCTTTTAGTTTCTACTTGGTTGGTTTCAGCCCTTAATTTGATTATTTCCTGCCTTCTACTCCTCTTGGGTGTATTAGCTTCATTTTGCTCTAGAGCTTTCAGGTGTGCTGTTAAGCTACTAGTATATGCTCTCTCCAATTTCTTTGTGGAGGCATTCAGAGCTATGGGTTTTCCTCTTAACATTGCTTTCATTGTGCCCCATAGGTTTGGGTATGTTGTACTTTCATTTTCATTAAATTCTAGGAAGTCTTTAATTTCTTTCTTTATTTCTTCCTTGACCAGGTTATCATTGAGTAGAGGTCTCAGATGGAGGAGATGGAGAAGTGACTGTAGGTACTGAGGGAGTTTGCAGCCCCATGGAAGGAGCAACAGTGTCAGCTAGCCTGACCTCCCGATGCTCCCGAAGACTGGATCACCAACCAAAGAATACATATGGAGGGACCCATGGTGCTGGCCACATATGTGGCAGAGAAGGGCCTTGTTCGTGATCAGGGGGAGGAGAGGCCCAAGGGCCTCTGAGGCCATCTGAGAGTGTTAGATGCCTCAGTATAGGGGAATGCCAAGGAAGGAAGATGAGAGTGGGTGAGTAGGTGAGTTGGGGAATACCATCATAGAGGCAGGGGAAGTGGGGTGGTGATAGGGGGGTTCCAAACGGGAGATATGGAAAGGGGTATATATTTGAAATGTAAATACAGTATCAAAGAAATAAAAAAAAGTAATCAAACTGAGGGCTGAAATCAGCAAAATAGAAACAGAGAGAACAGTACAAAGAATTAATGAAATAAATGTTGGCTCAAAAAAAAGATAAGCTCTAATTAAGACAGATACTAAATGATTAAATACATAATGGTGAAAATTTAGAAGGATTTGTTTCTAATATTCTCTAACAGATATGTCCAGATGCTAAGTATACCAATATAAAACATTCACACTGCCTGTAAAGACATGTATCCTTTCTTACTTATTTATAACTATTTGGGATGGATCTTGACTGCATGTACCTGCACTTCTAGGCCCACACAGTTCTTGTTGTAGAGCTTTTAGGAAGTGCAAAGACAGTGCCATTGTAAAGGTTATTATTCTCACTCAGCTACATCCAGCTCATCTCCCTCACATACTGTTTCTTCTGCTCCTTGCTCTACATTGGGTATCCAGCATTGCCATATGCATCCTGCAGCACACAATATTTGCCATTATGTTCACAGTGGCTATTTGTAGTATGGTAGTCAAGGCAACTGCTTTGGTCCTAGCCTTCAAGTTGACTATCTAAGAATAAAGATGAGAGAGCTGCTGATAAAGGGGGCACCTAACTTTGTTATTCCTATTTGTGTCCTTCCCACACTTGTTCTCTGTGGAATCTGAACTGTAACATCTACCTTTATTGCCACAGATATACACTCTGAACATGGGCAGATCATCATCTTTTTAATACAACAAAAGCTCAGTTATTACATTCCATTTGTCCTGGGATACTGGGATCCTTGTATTAAAATTGACTTTCTCAACCAGAAATCTGCCGTCCAGACACAAGGGCAAAGACTCCAACATTCAACAAACCAGTACTCTATAGTGTTAGTATAGCATTCCTCCCTACCTTCCTCAGCAATAAAGAGAAGATCCTGTTGTTCATGGCTGTCTTCTACATCTTGGCCTCCAGCACAGGGGTGCTAGGGTCCATATTTTTCCTGAAGTGTTCTTACTTTGATAAAATCAGATTAAATTCCTTTTCAAAAGTCCATAGATATACCACAGTGTTAAAATATAATAGTTTCAATTTTTAAATGGTAGTTAATAAGACATTTTGCTTTGTGTTTAAAAAGTACTTTAAAGACCATATAAAACTTTTAAGTAATATACAGTAGTAATACATATAAAATGGGCAATAATGTCTAAATTAACACCAATCATTAAATTATGATGTAGATTGAGTCTATTTATAGGTGTCTTTTTCTTCTTGTGAGTATTGTCTAGTGTTAGTTAAATTGTTAATATTTCCAGTATAAGCTATATTACTTGAGTTTTAACAGTTTTACACAACACAGAAACACTGGAAATAGGGAATCTCAACTGAGGAATGGCATCACTCACCTTGGACTATAGGCATTTCTATAAATCATGTTCCTAAGAAATGATTAATGTGAAACTCCCCAGATTCCTATGACCAGTGACATACACAGGTAGGTGATTTTGAATGATATAATAAAGAGGACTGTATTGAACATTTGAGCTGTTCGCAGCTTCTGGCTATTATGGACAAGGCTGTAAGAACATAGTATTGCACATATCTTTGTGATGTGATGGAACATCTTGTGGATAGATACCCAGGAGTGGTATAGCTGGGTCTTCAGGTAGAACTATTTCCAATTTTTTGAGGAACTACAAGATTTATTTCCAGAGTGGTTGCACCAGTTTCCACTCCCAGCCTACGTAGACATTTTGGTGGTGACTTTGTCTCTTAGAGCTTCCAGGGGTCTGAGTTAGTTGATACTGTTGGTCTCCTATGGGGTTGCCATCCCCTTCAGCTCCTTCAATCTTTCCTCTCTTTCATAGGGGTCCCCAAACTCAGTCCAGTGGTTGTCTTTAAGTATCATCATCTGACTCAGTAAGCTGCTTTAGAGCCTCTCAGAGCACAGCCATGCTAGGCTCCTGTCTGCAAGCACAACATGACAACATTAAAACTGTCAGGGTTTGGTGAACAGGCATGGGATGGACCTAAATTGGTCCGTTCATTGGATTGGCTTTCCTTCCATCTCTGCTCCATTTTGTCCCTACATTGCTTTTAGACCGGGACAATTCTAGGTCAAAAATTTTGAAGGTAGTTTGATGATCTACCCCTCCAGTGGGAGCACTGTCTATATACTGTAGGTGATCCCTTCAGAACATGCCTCCCTACTGTTTGGAATTTGAGCTTAGGTCATCCCCACTGAGTCCTGGTAGCCTCTCACATCACAGATCTCTGGAAATTTCTAGAAGTTCACCTCACTCCTCATACCCTGCAGCTGCATATTTCCAGCCATTCTCCAGGCCCTCTGGGCTTCTGTCATGCCTTCGCAATACCTAATCTTGACCGCCTTTCCCCCTCTCACTCCCATCTCCCACCAAGGTCCCTTTCTCCCTCTGACTCCCATAACTGTTCTTCCTTCAATGTTAGATTGGAGCATCTCCTCTTGGTCTTTTTTTCTTGTAAAACTAATTAAAGTCTGTGTATTGTATAATGGGTATTCTGCATTTTTGGCTCATATCCACTTTTCAGTGAGTACATACCATGCATGTCCTTTTGGGTATGGGTTACCTCACTCAGGATAATATTTTCCAGTTTCATTCATTTGTCTGCAAAATTCATGATGTTCTTGCTTTTAATAGCTGAATGTAAATGGCTGGTATAAATGAACAACATTTTCTATACCCATTCTTTGTTTCATGGACATTGGGATTGTTTTCAGCTTCTAGGCACATATGTAGCAAGAACTGCCTTTCCTGACCACAGTGGGAGAGGATGTGCCTAATACCATAGAGACTTTATGCACCAGAGAAGAGGGCTGTGAGGTTTGAGGTGATGGGTTTGGGGTGTTGGGGAGCAGCCTCTCAGAGGCAAAGGGGAGAGGGTGCCAGGGGGATGAGAACTCTTGGGAGGGGAACCAAGAAGTTGGGAAACATTTGGAATGTAAATAAATAAAACAGAGAGAGAAAGAGAGAGAGAGAGAGAGAGAGAGAGAGAGAGAGAGAGAGAGAGAGAGAACTGTAGACACTACAGAGAACAAAGCAGTAAGAGGCATTTCTAGAATTCTTAATTAATTCCTGCATCCAGGTTCTTGCCTTGGCTTCTCTGTGAACTGTGATTTGAGGACCATAAATAAATAAACCATTTTCTTATATATTGCTTTTAGCCATGGTGTTTTTGTTGCAGCAACAGTATCTAAAACATGGGCAAAGTGTTATGTTGCCTCTGGAGATTAGGAATATCATAGAATATTACTGCACTATAAGAAACTAATTTGAAAGGGAAATTTGAGTCAATATAATAATAGCATAGACCATAGTGATAACATTGCACATTGTTGCTGAATCTCACAGAGGTACTGAATTTTGGCTCATCATTATCATGTACTTTGAGTATATTAGATATGCTAGACGCCATATTAAGAAGGACACTATATATGAGAAGGAAAATAGGATTCATATTTTGCATATATTATAAGGAACTTGAACTTTATGGGCAAACACCCAATATCAGACAGAATTGGGCAGTAATGAAAAAATTGTAGTGAAAATAATGTTTAACCTACAACCTTTATTACTATAAGGTCATTGAAGTCTGTGAACATATAAATCACTCTTGCTAAAGGATATCATTATTTATTTTATCAAAATGGGAGTTAAAAACTTTTTTTCAGTTTTACATTACACAAACACAGACATATACACACACATACACACACACACATACACACATCACTTACACACACATGCATCATTTCTGACACCAATTCTTCAAGTCCGCTGTGCATTTTCTATTAATGAATTGTATGTCTTTTGATGGTTTTTTGAAATAGTTATTTTGATGTTGAGATTCTAGTTTAATTATGTCTTCCCATTGTGCTTTCTGCCTCCAAACACTCCCTTATATCCATCTCTGAAATTCTAAATATACATGGAATCTTATTTCATTAATTGTTTTAGGCTATATATATTTACAAACACACACACACACACACACACACACACACACGACTTATTATTTTGTACTAGACAACCAATCTTTGTTCCCTTCCCTGGAGATGACCACCTCTCCCATTTCAAGGTTTAACCAGTTCCAAACAGTTATTGTGAAGCCTTAAGGTCCTTTAATCTTTTAAACATCCAGTTTGGCATGTTTGCTGGTATCATCATTCTTTAGCTTAAAATTTTGGTGGTCATGTTGGTGAGAATTTTTAGTATTATTTCTGTTATTCATAGAACACATTCTCACAGCAACTTCTTCATCCTCTGGATTTCAAGATTTTTCCTTCATTTTCTTCAATATTCTCTGTCTTTGGTGTGGGAGGGCTTTTCAGATGAATCCATTACTTGCTTGTACATGTTGAGGCTCTGAGCAACCTTTTATCCCAGGGGGATGTCTTTCCCCTCTCCCCCGCCTCCTCTCTTCCTACCTTCATCAACCCTGAGACTACTGAAACATACATGTAAGCTTCCCTTCCCCCTCCCATCTTCACTGCTCTCTGAGCCATCTGAGCCATCCCAAGCTCCCTGAGCACTCTGCTATCCCAGGGGGACCTCCACTCTCCTGCTACCTCTCTTTCACCTTCATCAGACTCCAGAACCATACAGGGCATTATGACACCTCCAAAGCACAGTTACCCCAATACAGCAAGCCTTGGAAATCCTAAACCAACTGAAACACAAGAAAATGTTGCTAAATCCAATGTTATAAATATCATAGAGGCCTTACTGATCCTTTGTTGCTCTTACAGACAAGAGCCTGTTATGATTGTCCTCTAAGAGGTCATACCAATAGCTGACTGAGACAGATGCAGATATTTCCAGTCAACCATTAGACTGAGATCAGGGACCCCTGTATAAGAGTTAGGGGAAAGTTTGACAGAGATGAAGGGAATGGCAACCCCATAGTAAGACCAACAATATCAAATAACCCAGACCACTGGGAGCACCCAGAGACTAAGCTACCAATGAAAGAGCAAACATTGGCTGATCCATGACCCCTGGCACATGTGTAGCAGAGGGCTGCCTTGTCTTGCCTCATTGGCAGTATATGTGCCTAATCCTGTAGAGAGAGGGTATGGAGTGAAAAACTTTTGGCGGGATAACCAGGAATGGAGGCAAAATTTGGAATGTAAATAAATAAAGCAATTTTAAAAATTAAAACCAGTGTCCCATATTATAAAATAGAAAGAAAGAAAGTAAGAATGAAAGAAAGGAAGGAAGGAAGGAAGGAAGGAAGGAAGGAAGGAAGGAAGGAAGGAAGGAAGAAGAACACCATCTAATCAATAATCCTGCAGTAATGGTTCTACCTGAAAATCGCTATGAGGCTATTTTTTTAAGTAAGGTGTAAAAACTAAGAACAAAAATAAAGTGGTATTTACCTGATTCATTCAGTGTGGTATGTCAGTGTGTGCCTAAATTATTTTCTCTGATTCTTTCTTTCTTTATTTGTTTATTTATTTTCCTTTCTCTCTGGCTAATGAAGAGTTATCAAACTTCAAACATTTTGCGTGGCTGGTGAGAGGACCCTGAGTTAAAGAGTAAACAATCTAAATAACTAACTTTCATAATTCCCTGATTTTGTCAGCAGGAGTCAACTGTCAGAAGCCATTAGCTCTAGCCCCAGAATAGTAAGAGAAAGTTAATTGCGAAAAGCCACTGTCTTTTGGTCTCAGAATAGCAAAAGAAAATTAAATGATCAGAGGTCATCAGCCTTTGGTGTCAATTCTGCACCCTACCTTAGTATATGAATATAGGGTTATAAAACCCTGACAGGGAGAAAAATGGGCCAGTGGAATCAGTTGTAGGGACAGCCAAGAGAGAGAGAACAGAAATCTGCAGTGGGTCTGGAGGCATCTCTAGGATGGCCAGAGGCCTGGATGGGGGAGACCCTAGGGATTCTATGGGCGTGACATTAGCTGAGACTCCTAGCAGTGGGAGATATGGTGCTTGAAGTGGCCATCACCTGTAGGCAGGCAGGACTCTTAGTGAAGGGATAAGAACAGCAACACACTCAGAAACTTTCAACCCAGGCACAAATGTTTTGAAGAGCCTTCTTCTGTTCAAGGCCCAACACAAAACTAGAAGTGTTCTGAGTCAATAGGTAATTGGGACTGAATAACATACCCAAGTAAGGATTGTGTTGTCTCTATCTAAATAGATCAAGTAAAAGTAGTGCTGCTTTCATTGTGATGGGAGGATCCAGGTGCAATAACTTATCCTTCACTTGGAAGTGCTATCTCTGCATTCCTCACACCTCTGGACAACTAGCAATTTCACTGAGGTAAAAGAACTTTGAATTTGCCTTGGATTTATTTTCCATGCTTTGATACTCATATGTCTTACCATGGAGTCCAAACTGGTTGCTACTTCCTGCTCACTTTGTCCAATCAGCATAATGTCATCAATCTAAAGAAACTATGTGATGTTTTGTAGATGAGACAGATATTCAAGATCTCTTCTAACTAAGTAAGACACAGGACTGGAGAGTTAATATGTCCTTGAGACAAACTGTAAGGTATACTGCTGGTCTTGAGAGCTGAAAGATCAATAGTTGTATACCATGTTCCAGGGGCTTTGCTAATTTGCTCACGTAGGGTTAGTAGTTCTGATACAGGAGATGCATTTGGAATTACTGTGTGATTTAGGTTTGATAGTCAACTTTCATTCTCCACAATCCATCTGTTTTCTGAACTGACAGAATATAGAAGAGTTAAATGAGATGTGGTGGAAACCACTAGCCCTGCATCTTTCAAGTCCTTGATGATGGCATTAATTTCTGCAGTTCCTCCAGGCATGCAATAATGTTTTTGATTCATGATTTTCTTTGGCAGAGGCAACTTCAAACACCTCCATTTAATCTTTCTAACCATAAAAGCTATTATTCCATAGGTCAGAG
>JAPYYD010005010.1:0-12554 GCA_028551405.1 Uromys caudimaculatus | reverse complement strand
TGGGTTAGTTATTTACAATGGTTGGGGCAGGTGAGGAATTTTTCAGCGTAATACAGGGTGGAGAAGGAAGAGAATTCAAAAACCCAGAAGTTCCCAAAAGTAAATGCTAAGAGAAGCCCCCTTTTTAAAACTTAAGTCTTTCACTAACAGGTTAAGCAGATCAAGACTTTATTGTTTTATGTAATTCTTTGTGTTCCATAAAAACTGAGGAAGGGAGAACCTGGATCTGGCCAGAGGAGGGGCATAAGCTTTTAAGGAAGCAGACCTTCTGCCTCTGCCACACATTCCCCTTGTGACTGCTTCGTTTTTCTCTGCCTCTTCCCCGTGCAGGTTTGGTTTTTAGTTTTGGGGGTTTTTTTGGGGGGAGGGAGGGAGAGCGGGGGTATCGTTTTGTTTTGGTTTTGAATTTTTTTTTTTTGGTTTTGTTTTTTTTGTTGTTGTTGTTGTTTGTTTGGTTTGGTTTTTTTCCTATCTATTACAAGAAATAGTTACTATGATCAGCTCCAAAGTTGTATCATTCAGAAGATTAAAGCTTTTTGTAAATGTAAATCCAAGTTCTTTGGGAAAGAGAGTTCACTGCCTCAATTTCGTACAGACCCACTTAACTGGGAGCTATAGATGTGGGTCAGCTGAGATGATAGGTCAGGGGTTAGCTTGCTAGTCTACCACCTGTCCTGGCGCTGGGATATAGATGCTTAGTCACAGAATTACCATCACAGGTCCCTAAACCGTAAGTGTTGGCTGGTTATCTTAATTACTCTTCTATTGCTGGGAAGAGACACCATGACCAAAGCAAATTATAAAATATTTTGTTGGATTTAGTGGCAGATACCTTTAATCCCAGCAGTTGGGAAGTAGAGGGAGGTGGATCTCTGTGAGTTCAAAACCAGCTTGGTCTACATAGTGAGTTCCAAGACACCCAGAGCTACATAGTGAGACCCTTAAAAACAAAACAACAAAAGAAAGAAAGAGAAAGCGTTTAGTTGGGGGCTTGCTTAGAGTGTCCGAGGGTGAGTCCATGACCGTCCTTGTGGGGAGCTTGGTGGCAGGCAGGAGGCCATGGCATTGATCAGTGGCTGAGCATTTACATCCTGATCTACAAGTTGTGGGGGGAGAGCCTAGACCTGCAGTAGCTGTTAAAGCCTCCAAGTCCATGACACTTCCTCCAACAAAGCCATACCTCCCTTAGAACCAGGCATGCAAATTAGGAGCCCTAGGGGACCATTCTCATTCAAACCACCATACTAGCTGTCTTTTTTTTTAAAAACTTAGTTCTATTACAGCCAGTTCTATACTCTTTACAAACCCTGGCTCCTGAGCTTATGGTTTCTGTCACTTTGCTTTATCCACTTTTTCTCTTTTCTCTAACCCATGAAGACAGTGTGCCCTGTCAAGACTTAGCTGTTTGCTCTCCACTGAATACCAGTAATTTTTATTCCTCAGAGCTCCTCTTCTCAGTATGGAATTGGCTTGCCACTGCTGCTTATTTTTAAACTGTTCATATCCCATACTGTAGCTCCCAGTTATAGTAAATGAAATTTTCTATCTATTGTTGTAAGTATTTTTATTCAAAAAAAAAAAAAAAAAAAACAGAGATGCTGGAAAACAGCCAAGGTAAATGAGTTTTGGTGTGATATCCAGTACCAATTTAGGTGGTGAATGAATAAGGCATGCTTTAAAACTTTATGATCAGGATTGTTCTTCCTAAAAAAAAAAAAAAAAAAAAAGCTAACATAAACTTTATGGAAGATGGGGGTGGGCATTTCAGCTTTTATGTGCTTTGTTCAGGGACACTCCATTCAATGGGTTGGATTGTTTGCTAAAGTATCTTCATGCTGTTGCGTAGATGGGTTTGCCCCATAGGCAGTGACATATTTAAGTTTGGGCCATGACTATAGTGGTTTGAATGAGAATGTCCCCCATAGGCTCATATATTTGAATGCTTGGTCACCAGAGAGTACAACTGTTTGAGAAGGATTGTAAGGACTAGAGGGCGTGGCCTTGTTAGAGTGGGTCTGGGGATGAACTTTGAGGTTTCAAAACCCCATGGCAGGCTCAGTCTTTCTCCTCCTGCTGGTTGCTGTGGATCGGGATGTACTGTTCTCAGTCACTGCCCAGTGCCACGCCTGCCTGCTTCCCACTGTGATGATAATGGACTAAACTTCTAAATTAAGCACGCCCCCAGTTAAATGCTTTCTCTTATCAGAGATGCCTTGGTCATGCTGTCTCTTCACAGCAATAAAACAGTAACTGAGACAGTCACCAAGAAAGTGTTAAATAGCATCAGGCTTGAGAGGTGTTTCCATAGTTGAGATGCTTGCTGTGCAACCATGAGGACCAGAGTTCTGTCCCGGTACCCACAGACACCCTCTTTGGACTTCCGTGCCCACACAGGCATGCACACCTGCACATATGGTAAATACACTCACAGATATGCTCACACACAAATGAATCTTCCATTACATATTAAATGATAGAAGAAAAGAAATAAAAGATTAGGTTAGTGTATTATATTACTTAGGGTTCTCTAGAGTAACAACTTATAGAATGAATTATAAGTTGATATATATAAAGACTTACAGGCTGTGGTTCAGCTAACCCAACAAATGGAAGGCTATGGATGGGAGGTCCAAGAATCCAATAGTTGTTCAGCCCACAAGGCTGGATGTCTTAGCTGGTCTTAAGACTATGCTGGAATCTCAAAGAAGTAGGCTCTACTGACAGTGAGGAAATGGACTTGTTAGTGAGGGCAAGAGCAAGTTGGAAAGAGCAAGGCTCCTTCCTTTTGCACGGGTGTGCCTAGCTTTGGGAGTTTAGTTGATTCCAGATGTCGTTAAATTGACAGCCAAAATGGCCATCACAGTTAGGGAATATTCTCATATGATGTTTATCCTTTGTCTCTAGGAGTTGTTAAGATAAACCAAAACAGCTGTTTATAAATAGCTTCATGAAGCCGGCAGTGGTGGCGCATGCCTTTAATCCCAGCACTTGGGAGGCAGAGGCAGGTGGATTTCTGAGTTCAAGGCCAGCCTGGTCTACAGAGTGAGTTTCAGGACAGCCAGGGCTACACAAAGAAACCCTGTCTCAAAATAATAAAATAATAATAATAATTAATAAATAGCTTCATGGATGTAATTGCATTAAAGAATCTATAGAGGCCAGCCTGGACCATCATCATGGATGTGATATAGAAAATTAAACATGACTTAAATACTGATTATAGATTTCGTCAGGTCCCTCTTTTCCTCCACTGCAGTTGACCTGGATACTCTACATCTGCTGTCCAGTGTCCAAATCATAGCCAGGACCATGCTCATACTGACAGTTAGAACCACTCAATAATTTCAGTTTCATACATCTCTCTCATCTTCTAAAGTCTGTTCCTCTAGATTCCAGTGCCACCTGTAATCCATTGGTTGCACCATCTTGTCACTCATGTGTGCTCACTTTCTGTTTACCAGACTCAGTATAATCATCACCATTCCTGCATGCACTTCTGTTCCCTCCTCCTTCCCTCCCTATCCCCTCTGTTTCTATGTTCTTTTGTGAGCAAAATAGATTAAATCTGTCTATCTGCTCCATTTCTACACGTGTACCATTAGACATGGCTGGAGAAAAACATGCTAACAAGTCTCATTTTTTATTTCTTAGACACCAACTCAAAGGAACGTTCTATATTGCCTGATAGTTGTACCTTATTTCCATTTGTCTGTAAAACTGTACCATATTTTCTTATATTTAACCATGAAATACATTCTCTATTTTCACTCCCATTTGATTACCTTGGTTTGTATTTCATTCAGGAAAAAAAAAAAAAACAAAAGGGCAAGTCAAGAGACTTTTTCACAAGTTCCCAGCAGCTCCACCTTAAGGAGCCTGTGCCCAGAACTGCGTACTCCCTGCTGCTGTGGAGGGACTCTCAGCAGACCCTAACAGCATGCTCACAGATGCCTGTCCACCTTAGTGGTTCTTTTTCATGACTGTTTTTCTTTGAATAATTTGCTTTCATTTTAACAAAATTCCTCACAAACTTTATCCACGTTTTCTACCCTTAGTGTCTCTGTCTGTCTCCTCCTCCCCCTCCTCCTCTCTCTGTCTCTCCCATTTCCCTTCCTTCTTATCTGTAAGTGGTGGTGGTTTTCTGAGACAAGGTCTTATATAGCCCAGTGTGGTCTTAGATTCAGTGTGTAGCTGAGGATGGCCTTGAAATCTTGATCTTGTCTCCACTTTCCAAGTGAAAGAATCATAGGCTTAAAAGAACCCTTTTCTTTTCACCCTGGCTTTTATTCAGCTTGCTGTTTTCCAATTTTGTCAATCAAAATAACAAAAAAGTGGTTATTATCTTGTCAATTTTTAAAGTTTTAAATAATTATTGTGAATATGAGTATAATTTTGTAGGCCTATAAAATGTTTCTGTGATTGAGGGCTCTTGCCGCTAAGCCTAGCAACCCAAGTTTGATCCGAAGGACTCATGGTGAAAGGACAGAAGTGTCTTCTGGAAGTTGTCTCTGGTCCTCTCCATGCACTGAGTGAGATCCACACATACATATGCAAACACATATGCATACATAGATAAATAAACGTTAAAAAGTTGGCTTATCTATTGACTTCTTTGAAGGGCTTTTATGCCATTGGGTGGTGGTTTTATGTGTCTCTAGCCAGAAGAGAGATTTTTAAAAGTATATATTGCTATGAATGTATATGTGTGTATAGATGAGCAGATGTGAAAACACTATGTTTTCTGTAGCATACTTTTTAGTTTTACACTTTTCATTCTAGTACCTCATGACTCCCGTGTCTCTCTTCTCTAGAGTTCAAATATTTCTGAGCCTGAAAATCGTGAGCATAACCATTAGTTTCTAGATTATGTATCCCAAGAATAGAATAAGTATTAAAATATCAAATGAAAACCATAGCAAGCTGTATATCAGAGGAGACAAATTATCTTTCTATCTCACCTCCTGGTCACAGCTAAAAGGATTGTAAGGTGCTAAAATGGATTATTTTCTTGTTTGCTTTGCTTTTTGGAAGAGGGTCTCATCTAACGCAGGCTGGTTCCAGGCTCACTGTGTAAGTGAGGATGGCCTTGAACTTTTGATTCTCTCACTTCTCAGTATCGGCTTTGCAAGCATTACCATGCCTAACTGTAACTGTGGTGTTGTTTCTTTTCTGTTTTGAGACAGGGTCTCCCTTAGAGCCTTAGCAATCCTTGAACTCAGGAAAACCCACCTGCTTCTGACCCCCATGGCCAATTAGAGACAGGTGCCACCATGCCCAGCCCTGTTCATTTTTTTTTTTTTTTTAAGATTTATTTATTTTATATATGAGTACACTGTAGCTATCTTCAGACACACCAGAAGAGGGCATCATGTCTCATTACTGATGGTTGTGAACCACCATGTGGTTGCTGGGAATTGAACTCAGGACCTCTGGAAGAACAGCCAGTGCTCTTAACCGCTGAGCCATCTCTCCAGTCCCAACCCTGTTCATTTTTTAACCTTGTTTTGCTGTGTGGTCTCGATGGCCTAAAACTCACAGGGATCCCTCCTGCTCAGCTTCACAAGTGCTGGGATCACAGCTGGGTGTACAGGGTAGTAACGCATGGTGTAGAATCTTGATTATTTACAGTCTGCATGATAATGATTTGGTTTAAGTGATAACTTCCAGAGCACCTATGACTTAGCTTATATATTTTCCAAGGTTAGCAGCTGTGTTTATCACAAATCTCCAAAATGAACATTCTGTGTTTTAATAGTTGAATGTGAAATATTTCACTTAGTTCTTTTAACTAATTGTTTTCTTTTCTATTCAGGTGTAGAGTTTGGTGCTCGGATGATAACGATTGATGGGAAACAGATAAAACTCCAGATCTGGGATACAGTAAGTGTAGCATTTATAAGAGTGCCTTTGCATGCTTGGTCAGTGTTAAATATGTTAGACAGCAAATTTCTACAGCCCTGAAATGAAATGGACTAGAAAAGAGTTGTTGTTTTGTTTTGTTTTGGGGGGGGGGGGTGTTTCGAGACAGGGTTTCTCTGTGTAGCTCTGGCTGTCCTGGAACTCACTCTGTAGACCAGGCTGGCCTCGAACTCAGAAATCCGCCTGCCTCTGCCTCCCAAGTGCTGGGATTAAAGGTGTGCGCCACCACTGCCCGGCAAGAGTTTTCTTAATATTTAGTGGTTTCTACAGGTAAATGTGCCTGCAGGAACTGAGTATTGGTAGACAGAGCTGTGTGAATCCTTAGGCCCTTTGATCTGAATAGAAACACTCCAGGAACTGTATATATGTATAGTTTTTAAATTTTGTTTATTTTTATGTATCTGTGTGTGTTTGCATGAGTAAATATACCACACATGTGCAGGGGCCCGTGGAGGCAGAATAGGGCATTGGATGGCCTAGAATGAGAGTTCCAGGTAGTTGTGAACCGTCATGTGGGTGCTGGGAACCAAAGCCAGGGTCATCTATAAGGACAGCAACTGCTCTCAACCATGGAACCATGTCTCCAGCCCCTAAAAATTGTATTTTTAAGAAAAATAATCACCAAGTCTAGATTTTTAAAAAAGAGTAAATGTGATGTAAAAATACCACTATTATGTAATTATTGATCCTGAGAGCTTATTAGTTTAAGTTCAATTCAGTCCTGAATACTGGAAGCCTCTTAACTTAATACCCTATTTCCATCACTTCCCATTTGATGCTACATGAAATTTATATGGTTTGAAATGTTTTCTAATATGAACCCAGAATAAGAAAATGATTTGAATTTGTAAACATTATTCTAATTACTGCCCACCTTTCTGAACCCTCTTACAATATACGCAAGTAACCTATTTTTCCTTTTTTAAAAATTGTTTATGAGTGAATATTATTTTAGATGCATAGAAGTGAAGTTAAAGTGAATACCATAAAGCAACAGTTTTCAACTCCCCTATATACTTAAAAAGGACCTAAGAAGAGCTTTAACTTTTATGGGTTATTAGTAGAATTAGTACTATATTAAATATTAAAGTTGGGAAACTTACTAGATATGTATATTAGGCAAGTGATAAGTGATAAGCACTAAGCTATATCCTCAGTCTCTAACTCATTTTAAAATACTATTGGTAAGATGTTTTTAATGGGGATAAACAATACGGTATTTATGAAAATTAATTCTACTTTTCCAAAGCAAAAATAATCACCAAAATTTAGTAGGAAGAAGATTGACTTAGTGTTATGGTTTTGAAAATCTCTACTGTCTGCTCAGCCCAAGATGCTGGAGTCCCTAGTCTCCTCCGACATCAAGTCTCACATGTGTTTAGTTAAAGTGTACAAAGTCAGTCCAATTTCCTGCAAGCAGAAGGTTGAGGATCACAGGTTAGCACGAGCCTTGTGCAATGCAGGGAATGTAATCACCCACTAGTCCTGTTCTCCCTTTCTCCATTCACTCAGTTTTACCTTCTCACTGGACAGTGCAGAAGCTATTGAGAAAACAATCAAAGTCAAGCACCCACTCTCACACTGCATTGTTGAGACCAAGCAAGTAGCTGAGGGTGTCTGTGGGATATAGATTTTCTTCTGTTTCCCATGTGTGCCACAGTTATATTCCAGATGGTAAACACTGAATCTATCGGCTCTGTCTTGGAGTTCTCCATTAGACTGTATTCTTAGGCCTTCTGACCTCTCTTCAGTGAAAAGCAGGCTTACCTGTTTTCTTTTTGTTTGTTTGTGGTTTTTTGTTTGTTTGGTTGGTTGGTTGCTTGCTTGCTTGGTTTTTGTGTTTTATTTTGAGACAGGGTTGCTCTGTGTAGCCCTGACTGTCCTGGAACTAGCTCTGTAGACCAGGCTGGTCTCGAACTCAGAGATCTTCCTGCCTGTGCCTCCTGAGTGCTAGGATTAAAGGTGTGCACCACCACCACACCCAGCATGTATCTATTTCATAAGGGTTTCTACTGTGAGCCTAAAATGTCTTTAACCCTGCATATGATACATGTGTGTGTTGGTGTGCATGTGGGTATTTGGGAATGCCAGAGGTCGATGTCAGGTATTTTCCTTGATCATGGTCCACCTTGGTTTTCCTTTGTTTGTGTCAGTGTCTAGAGCTCATCAGCTGTACTAGACTGGCCAGTGAGTCTCAGGGACTCCCCATATTACCTCCAAAGCCTTGGGATTATATACACACCACCATACCATGCTTTTTACATGAAGACTGGGTCTCTGAGCTCAGGTCCTCCTCATACCTGTGAGACAGGCACTATACCAACTGCGTTGTGTCCCTGGCCCAACACTTTTTTGACTTAGATTTTTTCAGGCAACATGACTTCAAATCAAAACTGCATGGAAAACCTGGACACAGTGGCACATGCCTCTAATCCTTGCACGTGGGACGGTGGAAGCAGGAAGATCAGGAATTGAAGGTCATCCTCAGCTATAAATGAATTAGAGGCCAGTGTAGACTGTATTAGACTTTGTCTCAGAAAAACAAATGGAAAGGGGGGAAAAAACCCTACATGAAAGGGCTTGAAAGTATGTATCTCATAGATCAAGTGTTTGCCAAAATGCATAAGTCTTGGATCTACCTCTCACATCTTAAAAGGAAGGCAGGAAAGAAAAAGCATGATAAAGAGAAAAATAATATATGCAAAATTTTTGTCTCTTAGAGCTCTAAAAGCATGATCTCCAATTGTCTTAAGAAAAATAATATATGTAAAATCTTTGTCTCTTAGAGATTTAAAAGTATGATCTCCAATTGTCTTAGTAAGGGTTTCGTTGCTGTGAAGAGACATGACCAAGGCAACTTGTATACAGGCAAACATTTCATTGGGGCTGGCTTTCAGTTTTAGAGGGTCAGTCCATTATCATCATGATGGGAAGCATGGTAGCATGCAGGCAGACATAGTGCTGGAGGAGCCAAGAGTTCTACATCTTGATCTGCAGGCAGCAGAAGGGGACTGTCCTCCACCTGTAGCCAAGAGAGGCTCTTCTCTGCACTGGGTGGAGCTTGAGCTCAGGGAGACCTCAAGGCCCGCCTACACAGTGACCTGCTTCCTCCAACAAGGCCACACCTCCTAATAGTGACACTGCCTGTGGGCTAACCAAACCAAAAGGAAGTATTTTCTGCTGCATTAGAAGCATTACGTAAAGTAGGTTGCTTTCTTAACTGATAACTTACATAACACACGTCATTAGGCAACGGTTAGTGTGATCCAGACTACTTGCTGTGTTTCCTAAGCATGCCTTTGTACCTTAAAGAAGAAAGGAAGATAATCCTAGCATACAGGAAGCTGAGACAGGAAGAGCAGGAGTTCAAGGCCAGCCTGGGCTATGGGAGACACATAATCAAAAGAAATGGTTTTCTTCCCACACCCCATGTTTTAGTCCCCATGTGTTAGGATGTTGTTATTTAGTATATCCGCATTCCACTCCTCCCAAATCTTTAAAATAACTTGTTCTTACAAAATTTTCATATCTACCTTATTTTCTTTTTACTTACTTTTTAAATTTTGTTCGTGTTTACATTAGCTAGAGTTTTATTGTTAGGTGAATAGCTAACAATCAGAAATAAGTATTACTGTAATGCTGACTCTCACAAATCTAAAGTATTGAATGGCTAGCTCTTTGGGAACAATCAAGATAACACATTAAAGTGCCTTCTATAAACACATTTAGTTTAGCCCTGCTGGGACTAAAGAGGAAGTGCATTTGAGCATTGTATTCATTTTGTTTAATCAATAGTGTTAAGACAGAGCCACATGGAAGTGCTTTTGGATGGTGAGGAGAGAAGGATGATGTGCAGCACAGTAGCCAAGCCCCTCCGCTTTGTGAAACCCTGGAGGGGTTGAACTGATCGCTAAGGATACAGAGAGTGGGGGGAAATAATAGGTTTTTAGGAAGGGAATAAGAGAAACAATGTTAGAGATATTTAGAATATTGGTGATACCAGTAAGAAAAAAATTAGCTTTTTTAGTCAATCAGTCTCTCTCTCTCTCTCTCTCTCTCTCTCTCTCTCTCTCTCTCTCTCTCTCTCTCTCTCTGTGTGCGTGTGCGTGTGTGTGTGTGTGTGTGTGTGTGTGTGTGTTGCTTGTTGTTATGTTTGAGACAGTTTCTTGTCTCAAACACAGGCTACTCTAGACCTCACTTTGTGTCCTAGGATAGCCTAAGCTCAACAGCCATGCTCCTACCTCAGCCTTCCGGGTATTAGTATGGCAGGCATGAGTTGCTGTGGCTGTCATACTTTCTAGGAGTTTGTTTGTTTGTTTAACTTCAAACTATGTGGAAGGAACTGGTTGGTTTTTGTTTTTCCATGCAATGGCTCATAAAGTATTAGAACGGCTCCTGGAGAGGCCTTGCGAACTTGGGTCTGGGAGTTATTGTTGCATGGGTCCACTTGTGTGCAGTGGTATACTGACCATCTTAGGCATGCGGCTAAGACACTCGATTATACCGTTTTCTTCAGCATGCTTTCTCTGAGTGCTGTGTGTACCCGTCCCAGTTCTAGGCACTGAGAGTGAGTGACAGTCAAGGCAGGAAATATTCTTGAAAGGTCAACAAGAGAAGATACTGGAACAAACCAGAACAAGATAGAAAGACTTTATATTTGCATCAGAAATTTAAGACTCAGAGCATGAAAACCTAAATATCTTCCAAGTTCATATATTTTAAGTACAAAAAAATATTTCTATAGTCATAGCCTTCCTCAGCCTTGCAGAATGTTAATACTATGAGAGAAAAATTATTGAACTGGACTTAATCTCTGGTGCCTGTTCCACAGGATATAAAGATGACATTTACATCCGGTTGCCTCTTGACAAGCATTATATATCAGATGCAGTGGAAATTGATTGTGTGAAGAAAAATTATATAAATTCAATTCAAAACCTTTTTCTGTTTTTCATAATAAAATGATTGCTCAAAGAATTCCATCTTGTGGCTGTTGAAAGCCCACTGCAGTTTATGGTATAACTGATAAAATCTGCATCCTTGGCCTTCTGACAACCTTTCCACCAGCAGATGGTGGGCGTAAAGATGTCATTCATCATTTATTTACAATGGGCTTTATTTATTCTAGTGTCAACAGCTGCCCCAGGGAGTGGGTTATTGAATTCAAATGTGAGGCTCTGGGTTATTTGCTTCCTTTCAAATTTGTCTTCAGGGCTTAGTTGCTAGGAGTCCATTCTGCCCTCTAATAATGATTCATGTATTGTGAAGCCATTCAGTAAATTGGGTTGTCAGGGATTGCCAAAAAGGGTTAGGGGTCTTGTTTGGGAGTGGGATGGTAGCGGGAATTGCTGCCTGTGCATCCTGGTGACTGGAGCAATAGTGCTCTTATATGATTTTTTCCTAAGACTAGTGAAGTTTTCTCCTCTGTGTATGACTGCCTTTCCTTATGTTTAATATGTAATATATTAACATGTAATATGGAGCTGTAAAAAGGATATCACTTTAAAGGAAACTCTTCAACCTTTTGTTTCTTCACAGGCAGGGCAGGAGTCCTTTCGTTCTATCACAAGGTCATATTACAGAGGTGCAGCGGGGGCTTTACTAGTGTATGATATTACAAGGTGAGTATACGTTAGTTTTCCAGCTCAGTACAAGGAGACTCTGTGTAGTAAGTGTGGTTCCTAGTGATAACACTATAAAGCCTCTGGGCTTCAGCTACTCACCCTTAAAACTGTGTCTTGAATCAAATTTAAATGTATTCTCAAAATCGGAAGCTCAAGTCTTTCTTATTTAAATAAGCACCCCGGATTGACCAATTTGGTGCTATTATATAGTCATTGAAGTTTTCTAAACTGTGATAACATTTGTGTTTATTCTAACTGAAATGTAATCAGTGCACTCTAAACCCAAATACTGTGCTTTAAATATGGTTCTCATAGAATGAGTGGCTGTGGCTAACATGGTTAATGTTGGGGGAATGGACTGCTTATTGTGTTCTATGAGGAGAGATACTGCAAACTTAGTCACGTACCATTTCCGTGTAGGAGAGACACATTCAACCACTTGACAACCTGGTTAGAAGATGCCCGTCAGCACTCCAATTCCAACATGGTCATCATGCTTATCGGAAATAAAAGGTAAGAGGCAGGACCTAGAGCTTCCCTCGTACAGTAGTGCGCAGTGCGGTTGCCGTCTGTCACTACTTTTCCTGTAGATTTGTCTTCAGGAAAGTTACTGGCTTCTTAAGTTTAAAGTTTTATTTAAATCCTGAGTATTTCTTTAGATCTTACCATTATTGGGTGTTTTGTTCCTTGGTTTTTGTTGCCTTCTGCTTCTTAGGAGAGTGGTGGCTGTGTGTGGCCTGGTAGGAAATGCTAGGATCTTCCTAGCTGTGACCACTGTGATTCCAGGTAGAAAGTGTTTCTAGGTATTAGGAACTGGCACTTAGGAATGGAGGTGGGCTAGTGGGGGGCTGAGGGCGTCCACAGGAGGGGGGAAAACGGGGTGTTCCCCCAGGATTTGCTTAGTTCCTCGGGAATGGGAGCAGAGAGTGAGGAGACGCCACATCAGGCAGACTGCTAAGGAGCTGGGCAATGGATTTTGGGGACCGGGGGGGGGGGGGGGGGGGGGGGGGG
>JAPYYD010005009.1:0-12554 GCA_028551405.1 Uromys caudimaculatus | reverse complement strand
TCACTTTGATATGAATATTAGGTTAAAATGTTAAAATGTGAGCTTAATATCTAGCACCACAATGGAAATAAAATAAGTATTTAACTAAATAAATAAGAAAACAAGTACCTATTATGTTTTTCTATTCTCTTTGAAGCATTCTTATTTAGGGGAGAGAAGGTTCAGTAAATCAATAAAATATACATATTATATAATGAAAATCTGTTTGCTTTTCAGACCACTAAGCTTTTGGCACCATATCAGTTACTTAGGATCTGTTTTGATGAACCAATCTTCACTATCTAGAAGGTATGCTCAGTACTATTAAATACATTAGTAAAATATTTTAGGTGGCATTTTAATTACTTTATTCTAGTGCGTGTGTGCGGGCTGCATGTTTGAGCACAGGTAGAGCTCAGAGAATGTTTATAAGTTGGCTCTCAGTTTCTACCATGTGGTCCTGGGGATAGAACTAAGTTTGCCAGCCTCAGTGGTAGGCACCTCTGTCCAGTTGCTGACCCTTCAATACCGTATTAAAGTTGCATTATGGGTATTAAAACCAGAGATGTGTGCATAATTCTTGTTTTAGTATTTGCAGATAGAAGTGGGCTCACTTCCAGTCACAAAAGATAACCACCGCACAAGACATCCGTGAAAGAAGTGCTCTTAATATCACATTTTAAATAATTGGAAAATTTATTGAAACATATTTTGATGAAACTAAAGTGTGACACAAACCATCTGTGAATAAAATAACTTGCATCTCTTTAAATTCTTTGGCTACATATTATAGTTATTCTAAAGCAAAAAAAAAAAAAAAAACCAAATTATTCTAATAGTTCTAGTCCCCAAATCATTAAAAAGTTTTGCCTGTCTTTAATGTTTAGCATAGTATATATAATTTAAGTACAGCACTTGAAATGTTTTATGTGACATTTCACATAATAGTCCCATACGGTGCTCCTTTCTCACACTATTACTAGGTAGAAACCTTTGATTTAACCTTTTAAATATTTCTTCTTGGATAATCTATCCTCAAATTCTGCTATTTCCTAGTTCTTCAGATCTGGTTTTCCTTTGCATTCCATTGCTTACTTTATCCTTGGAATAGGTTAGAGATAGCTTCACTGCCCTTATTCCTTGCATGCAGTAGTTACAGGGAATGTAACTAATGCTACATTACTAACTGTTCTATAGCTTAGAACATAATACTCAAGCAACTGAGAAAAAAAAACCCAAAGCAAAATGCCATCCTAACTTACCAGTCTCTCTTGTCTGAAGCATAACCATTAATGGAGTTCTCTTGCACCATGCCTAAAAATAGGTCACAAGACCCTCCTTTTAGAAGGGTCCTACCCTATAAACCAAGGACAAAAACAGACTGCTTAAGCTACCTGTAGTTATCACACTGGGTTATACACCTATAGAAGAATTTTAATTCAGCAACATGGCTACTCTGGCAAGGTCTATCCAAAGACCTTCTAGGTCTGTATGATCTGGCTTAAATACAGATATGCCCTTAGTACGCACCTTTAATCCCTCTGGCTGGAATATAGCAGGTTGTAGCCAGAGAATGAGAATGAGCATGAGCCAGAAGATTAGAATAAATTGTCAGAGTTGGTTTGAGGCCAAGCAGAGCAAATCAGTGAGAAGCCAAGAGAAGCCAGGTTGAATCAGTCTGCTTGGAGAGGAATTTGAGCCAGAACAGCGAGTTGAATCAATTTGCAAGAATTCAGAAAGAACTAGAAAGAGTGAGCTTATTTAGCAGTAAGCCTCTGAGATGACAATTACATCTGGAGAATAAAAGTTACTTTTATACCCTTTGCTATGCAATCATACTTGTAGGTGAGAACTGGCCCTCTCGATGATACTTAATAAAAAAAAGTCCAGCTTTCCCTAAGGTCTTTGAGTCCCTATTTCTGAAAGCTATTCTGTCACATCAAACTCTTGCTAAATATATTTGTTAAGACTTTTTTCTTGTTTAGCCTCTTTTGTTACAGTAGTATCAGCCTTGAACCCCACAGTGGGTGATGAAAATGATAACTTTCTTTCCCTTGCAATGCTAATACACAAGAATGAATTACTTATTGATTATCTTTCTGGTTTTCCTATCTAGCCACCAACTCTCTGGGTAGTTCATGTAAGACAGATTTTCCATTTTTTTTTCAGTTGTAAATGTGATAGAATCATCTCTTAAAACATAAAACATATGTTCAACTAGAATTCATCTATTCATGGGAATATTTATATGTATTTGAAAACTGAGCTACATCTAAACTGGGGTTTTATATTGAACAAAAGCATAACTGTATATATTTGTCTAACATATAACATAAAGTTCTCTAACAGATATTCTTTTAATAATGGAGTGGGTGGTATCCTTATGCATCCAGATCACCTCCTGATAGCTTCAAGGACCATGTTAGATGCTATTGTCTCATCAGTGAAGGTAGACGCCGCCCTTTCCTTCACATTGTTCCAAAACATGGATCTGACTACTAGTCTATTTTTAAGAAAAAATTTCATTTTTGATAAATGGCACTTTTTCAAACCCTTAAACTCATAAAAGGATGTTCATAAGGAGCAAGGCATTAAAATGGAATATGATTATAGATTAGACGTCAGAATAGACGTTTCAACATTTTGCAATGTATTGGTATTATTAGCAGCCTGTCTCAAACACAAGGTTGCAAGCACTGAGACAGAGGGAACAGGTATCATGTTTATGACATATAATACTATGATTTTATGTTCCTTTGGCTATTCTAATAGGAATTTTATTATTTCTAGGAAGCTGTCATCTTTTAGATTACACACAAGATGTTAGCAGATAGGATGTCATGACTGGCGTTCTCTTTACAGTCCCGGTACATGCAGGAGAGGACTGATTAGCACAGACCAAAACCACCCTGGCTAAGCTTGAGGGTTGGGGCTGAGTGTGCATACACGTGTTCAGGACACTGTCCTCTCTTCTTTTGTTATATTTGCGACTTTGAATATGGAAACCTTTCACTGAGATGAAGTGAACTTCCATGGAAAAGTGAAGCAGCACAAAACATTCTCACAATTTGTCCCAGAAATGTTTTCATACCATGGTTTAATATTATGCTGTGTAAGTCAATATATTAGAGGTAGACTCATGATCTCTAGTTTGCCAATCTTTAGCTTTTACTTACTTAATGTCTGTCTTCTCACCAGTATAGCATCTAGCTGGACAAGCTACAGGACTCCAGGAACAATCACGTCTAGTTTCTAAATCTACCTTCCTGGTCGTTTTGAACATAGACTTATAAAAATCTCCATGCATAGTGTCAAACGTTGATTTTGTCAAACATGCTGTCTTCTGACTGGATCAAGCAAAAACACTTCCCAATGTGTAGCAGCTGCACAATCTGCTCTATTTGAAGAGAGCTGAGATTGGCAAGGACTATAGAAGTTGCTTAAGAAAGAACTTCAGTAAGATGGAGCACAGAAAGGAAATGCCACAGAGAATGTAGGGCAAATTCCTATGGAGATCAGAGAGCAACAGCAAAGCCTGGGAGGAGTTAGGTCAGCAGGAAACAGGATACCACATCTAAGAAGGGGGGGGGAGATAAAAGAATTCTTTTACTATTTCAGGAATAAAAGAAAGCTAAATGACATACTTTGCTCCTTCAGCAAGGGGAGAGGAAAAGCTGCCAGCTCCTGAGAGTAAGAAATGATGATGCCTTCAGTTATTTTAAAAAGTCATTGACATAAAGATGGAATAGAAGTAGGGTCACTTTAACTTTGATTGGGAAATGAAATAAAAGGATGTAAAAAGAAAAAAAATAATGTGATATTGAGATTGATATGTAAAGCTCATACATGATAGAATATTATGTAGCCGATAAAAGCAACATTTTTAAGACTTTTAAATGACAAGGGAAATTGTTAACAATATGGCATAAGGCAATGCAGAATGACGTTATTGTCTGGAATGGAATAAGCCAAATTGTTAATAGCAGTTTTTGTTGATGGTATTCGTGGAGATTTTTATCTTCTTCATCTGTATATCTGATAAGAACAGGAGACAGAAACCTGTCGTGTAGATAAAACAGGGACTCCAGAAGCAGTGTCTCCGGCCAGGAAGACAGAAATATTCCCATTGGGGATACTGACTCATGTCTTGCTTTCAGCCTAAGCCAGACATGCCAGAAGTGTTCCAGACAGAGACACTGGAGATTGCCAGAGCACCAGTCCAGCCACCAGGATGGAAAGATACCTGGACACCCCACAGGTAGACCAGCTGGACTGACCCCTTACCTCATCCCTGCTTCAGCCATAAGTTATGTGTTTCAAGTTCATTCTCTACTGTTCTGATAACCACCACATACCCAAAACAAATTTTGGGGAGGAAAGGGTTTATTTCAGTTTGTGATCTATCACTGAGGGAAGCCAGGGCAAAAACTCAGTCAAGAAAGAATGTAAAATAGAAACGATGGAAAATGCTTCTTGCTGGCTCCACGGTAGACTCATGTTTAGCTAGTGTCATTTAGCACAGAACGCTGGCCTAGACGGTGATGCTGCCCCTAGTGGGCTGAGCCTTCCTATATCAATCAACAATCAGGACAGCTTCCCCCTCCACCCCCCAGACACATCTACAGTCCAGTCTGATCTGGAAAAATCCTTCATCTGAGCCCCCTTCTCAGGTGATTTTAGGTTGTGTCAAGTTGACAGTTAAAGTTAACTGGGGCATCCTGTAAAAAGCTCCAGACTGGCCACTTGGTGGCAACTCATTTTTTGGAGCAGTTCTTGCTGTACAGGAGGTCTTTCTGCTTGTGTAGCTTCCACTTACAAACCTACCGTAAACTTTATTTCCCCTCTGAAACATTACTCTCCATGTGATTGGTGAAAATCACTTTTCCAATTTTCCAGACAAAACCTTGGAGCCACTGTCTTAAAGGGCCATCAACTTCTGTCACTGTAATGCCTGAGCTAAGTCCTCCCAAGGCCAGAAAGTCTCCACTGCATGCAAGCATACCATTTTCCTTTGTTTCATAGTAATTTATTAAAATTATTATTATTATTGTGTGAGCATGTTTGTGTGTATACATGTATGTTTGGATATGCTTGTGTGTGTGTGTGTGTGTGTGTGTGTGTGTGTGTGTGTGTGTGTGTGTGTGTGCGCGTGCACATGCCAAGTGTATGTAATGCCCTTAAATCAATGTTGGATATTTTCTCTTTTTCATCCATTTCCACATTATTTTTTTTTTGAGACATGGTCTCCCACTAAACCCGGAGATCACTGACTGTCTAGACTAGTCGGCCAGCAAGCCCTAGGGCCCCTCCTGTCTCTTGAATGCTGGTGCATGTCACTGCACCAACTTTTTATGCGAGCATTGGGGATCCAAATTCAGGCCATCATTATTATGATTTACCAACTAAACCATCTCCCCAAAACCCACTTGTTAGATATTGTACCATGTAAGTAACTTTCATAGACATAGCAATAGAAATATCTAAAATGTAACTCTTAAACTTCCAACAGGTCAGTGCTAAACAACTCGTTTAAATAAGCCATACCAAGGTTACCAATAACCATCACTTTGCTAAATTAAATGAAATCTTTTGCTTTTAATTTCTGGTTTATGATGTATCAGTTACTCCAAGTTAAAATTCTCTGCCCACCTGGCTTGACTATTCTAACTTAATCATGCCTCAGCTAATAGCTGGATGACTATCGTTATGGTGTGGATGTAAACTGCCCCTCACAGGCTCCTGTGTTTGCACACTTGAGCCCCAGATAGTTATGCTATTAGGTGAGGCTATAGACCTAGATGGACAAAGTGTTGATTCGTTTGCTTTCAGGGCCTATGCTGCCTTTCCTAGTACGCACCCTAGATGCGGACAAGCCACGCTATAAGTATGTGAGGCACTCTGCGGCAGTCCTGCAGCCATCTCTACCATGATGACACTGTATTTGAATTGCTTCTTGTCAGATATTTAGTCACAGCAAATAAAAAAACAGTAATAAGTTTAACTATGGCTGGTGACCACAGCTTTGGCAATAGCCATGGTGGGTCTTCACCATTAGGTGTGCTACAGACTGCTGCCAAGGTATAAGTGATCCCTTGATGACTTTCTAGCTACTCTCTGGGCCATTCACTCCCCAGGACTTTATGGTTCACTTTTTAATCTTTCCTCAGTAAGTGGTGATAGGCAGAAGAGTGGTCTTCAGAGCTATCTCTGCCCTGGTACCCGGAACAGGACTCAGCTGTTTTATAAGGCAAACAGCCCATTGCAGACGTGGTTAAGGGTGAGGCCTCTGAGATGGGGAGCATATCTTGGATCACCTGGAGGGCGTAGGGGGCATTCTAGCCATGCGAATTCTGAAGAACAAAGCTCTCTTTCCCCCTAGATTCTTCTAGCTGTGGAGACGGCAGTGTGAGAAGGCCCATCCCTGCTGGCTTTGAAGATAGCAGAAGGGAGTTATGTATCAAAGACCATAAAAACGGGTTAGAAACTGGAAAATTCAAGGAAACAGATTTCCCCTATATCTACCAAAACGTAATGCGTCTTAGCAGAGATTTTTATTTCACCTCAGTGAGACTTTGACTTATGGATGAGTTATAGAACTAAAAGATGATAAATATATATTATTAGCCTCCATGTCTATGGCTACAACAATTATTAAGACAGCAATGGACACACACCATGCTCTGATAGGCTTTCCTGGCTTTTACACTCTGGCTGTTTCATATAAAACTCTCCCTTACTAACCTACCCCACTTGATCCCAGTCAATATGATGAACTATGACCATCTTAGTTCGGGCTTTACTGCTGTGAACAGACACCATGACCAAGGTAACTCTTACAAGGACAGCATTTAATTGGGGCTGGCTTACAAGTTCAGAGGTTCAGTCCATTATCATCAAGGCAGGAGCATGGCAGCATCCAGGCAGGGATGGTGCAGGAGCTGAGAGTTCTACATCTTCATCTGAAGGCTGCTAGGAGAAGTCTTACTTCTAGGAAGCTAGGATGAGGGTTTTAAAGCCCACGCCCATAGTGACACACCTACTCCAACAAGGCCACATGTACTCCAACAAGGTCACTCCCCCAAATAGTGTCACTCTCTGAGCTAAAATATACAAACCATCACACCATTGCTCACAAGACAACTCAAACTCAAGTGTCAGCCCTCTCTGAAGCTCCTTTATTCCCATAGTCCCCCCAGCACCGCAGCCATTTCCCTCTGTCACATTTAAGATGTTACGTGAATTATCCGGGAATAGATATCTTCTTTTCCCCCATGGGACTTTAAATACATTTGATAACAGGGATTATTATATTCTGTTTCTCAGTGAATATCAGAGGTGAAGCAACGCTGGTCATATCACCCGGTTTTGATAACTGCTTGAGAATGCATGGGAACTCATTGCATTGGTTGCTCACTTTGAGACCTAAGAGTAGGAAGGGCTGTGTTGAAGCTCAGAAAACTGTATCTCCAAATATGCCCTGTTTAGCTGGCATATCTAAATACCCGGGGGAGTGGCGAACGGCAGGAGAGGGCTTTCTCTGAAGGTCCATTACCTACCTAAGGACAGGGTCTGTCAAAGAGGAGTATAATAGGATTCAAATCTTCTTACTGAAATTTCATTAACCAAGGAAGATTAAACTCACACCACAGAGGACAAGAAACTGAGAAATCAAATGCCCTTCCCAGAGCTCAGAGGAACTTTGTCCCAGTCATTCTCTGTTCTCTGGGCTCATTCTTTTCTCCTTTATAAAAATGGCTTCCTGCCCCTCTATGACAGCCTATGGCTCTCTTCCCCATTCTCCTCTTCCTTATGAAGGGAACATTTTGCTTCATTCATCTGGGCCTTGAGTTTCAAAGTTTGTATGGCGGTTTTCATACAAACTTGTAAAACGACAAACGTAGACCTCTTCGTTCTTTGTACTTTTCTGTTGTATATTTTAGCAGACTCAACTACCAAATCTTCAAAGGGAAAATGTGAACTTTTTCACTCTCTGAAACTGGAAAATGTCCGGCATTGAAAATAACACTGTAGATTTAGCTTCTGTCAGCACCAGCGTGGAGGTCAATGACTATTAGATCAGTTGTCAAATACTTTGAAGACAATGGCGCATGGCATGGTGTCTGAATCTTATTTAAATTACTGAACATATTCTCTTATGTCAGTGACTGAACTGGTAAGTTTGCATGTATGAAATTTATTAGAGCCAAACTTTCTTGATACGGCAAAGCTTGGCATTGAACCCTGCTCACATGCGGCCTTGGAAAACATGATCTTTGCTCTAGCGGTATTAAGTAATATTACGTAATGATTTCTACTATCATTGCCTGACTCCATCATTTGCATTTATGAAGATCTGCGCTGCATGACAGCTTCTGAATGGTTCCCTTGTATGACCCCCTCCCATACCCATGGGCTTGGTAAATGTAGCAATGTCTGATTTCTCAGGTTAGGTCCATGATGTCATTGCTATTCTTCCACACTTTCTTCCACACTGACCATCTGAACAGCATGTACTGGAGTAAGACATCAGCTCTGCTCTTAGGATGCTGAGAGGACCTGGTGGAGGGGCTTTCCAGCAAAGGGATTATTTGCCACTGTCATTCAGATGGCTGTATTCGTGGCCATTTATTTGTTTATTCATTCATATAAACTATTATCTATCATTGTATATCAGGATTTTCCCCCATTAAATGGAATCAAGTGAGGTTAGGATATCGCAAAGTTGATATAGAGGATATAGCATACAGGGGATACAACCCAGTCATACAGGGGACACAGCTCAGTTGGTGTATGAGTCCCTAGGTTTAATCTCAAGAAACACATAAACTGGGTAAGGTGGTAAAGAGCCTATAATCCCAGCACTCAGGGGGCTGAGATAGCAGAAATGCTTTAAATTTGAGGCCACCCAGGGCTACGTAGTGTGACTATATCTCAAAAAGCATGTCTAGCATAAAGGGGGAAATAAAAAAAATCTTAAATATTTTGTATATTAACAAATGACTAAATTTGTGGTTTGCATTTTTTTCTTTTAAGGTGTCTTTTGAGGAGGCTTGCTGAGCCAGGGTCTCACATAGTTCTGGTGACCCCCAATTCTTTATAGTAGAGGGTAACCTGGATGCCTGATCATCTCTCTCCCTCCTTTCATATATGGAGATGACAAGCCTACAGCACCACACCAGGCCTCTGCACTTTTCCTCTTTCTGTGACTGTCTTCATTTTGTTCTTGCTATGCCGCAGCCTTTTAGTTTGGTGTAATACCATTGGTCGATTTGTCTCCTTTTACTTTTATTGCTTGTGATCTGTGTCTGTGCAGAAAGAATGCCCGGACAGTTGTCCTTAGTATCCTGAGATTCAGTAATAGAGCATGGAGCAGAGGCCAGGGTTTCTAAGCAAGGGTGGGTAGGATGGTTCGTGCTGCTGTGGGTTTTTGTCTCCTGTGGTTATCAGCATGACATTAGCTCTCAGGTTTAATAAGTATTTGTGAGGCTGAAGAAACATTGTATATGCACATGTGTATATGTGAATGTGAATGAGTGTATGTGAGTGTGTATGAGTGTGTGCATATGTGTGTGTGTGTGAGTGTGAGTGCGTGTGACTGTGTGTATATGAGTGTGTGAATGTGAATGAGTGTGTATATGTGTACATGTGTGAGTGTGTGTATGTGTACATATATATGAATGTGTGTGTATATGTGTAAGTGTGAATATGTGTGCATTTGAGTGTGTATATATGTGTATGAATGTATGTGCTCTATAGACTAAGTGAGGAAGTTAGTGATTTCTGCAGTGGTTGTTTTAAGAACTATTGGGATGTAATTTAGACCCCAGGTTCTAGGATTGCAAAAATTTTGACAAAAGTAAAAAAAAGTATGTGAGGGTACAATGATCAGAGTAACCAAAAGTCAGTTATGAAGGAAAACATGTTTCTGGCATGCTCTCCCATGCTGCATTGTGTGAGTTCGCTGCAGCTTTGGATTGGAACACACTATGTGCACACTTTGCATTAGATGTGTTCCCATACCACGGCACACCAGTAAACACTGCTTAAAACAGCTCAGCTCAGAGCTGAGAGCACTGTATATAACGAACTGCACACTTTTATTGCAAAAACAGTTTTTTGCTCTTTAAGAAACATGATGGCTTAATCAGAGAAAACAAACAATGTTTTCTACTATTATTTTTCAGTGTATAAGAATCAAAGAATATATATTTAAATTGTATTGTATAAGAATGTTTGATTTTTAAAAAAATGTTGTTTGAGTTGCCAACATGAGTCTCATAAAAAATAAAAAATCCTTAAATGAATTTTGGCTTGAGATTAAGACAGAATTTCTAAAACTTTCTGACAAGGCTCTAAATATACTTCTGCCGTTTTATACTAAGTACTTATGCAAAGCAGAGTTCTCAGCACTCATGATTATAAAATCAAAACATTGATCAACTCTAAAAAACACTGAAGATGCTCTACGTCCTGCAGCATCAAATATCCAGTCAAGGCTAAGTACCCTGTGTAAAAACAAACAAGTACACTCATTTCATTAGAATGTAAATTTGCTTTTATCATTAATAAATGGTAAGATTGTTTAAGGCACATTTCTTTGTGATTTATTATTGGTAAATGTTTTATTTGCATATCTGTTTTATATACCTGTATACTTGAAGACACATGAAAATTTCTCAAACAAAAGGGTTCATGAGGGAAAAAAAAGTTAAGAAGTTCTGGGTTTGAACTAGTGTTACCTCTTCAGCTTGTCTAAATTCAGGAAAGGGACTGGAGAACACAGAAGACACAATCTAATAAGATCAGGTAATAACCTGAAGAGTTTCACATACAAAGACATCTTTCACTTTTCTTGATCAACTCTAAGAATTTTTTTGTCTATCTGAAGAGATGCTCAACAGAAGGTAGCATCAACTGAAGAAGTGATACCTACAGTGGTCGGGACGTTTAACAGTCCAGGAAGTTTGTTTTGGGTTTGGAACTCAGTCACAAGAAAACATTTAGCTATCCTCAGGAGGCTGAGGCTAGAGAATCTTGAGTTTGAGGTCAACCTGGGCTAGGTAGAAAGACCCAGTATCAAAAATCAAACAAATAAGACATAAGAAACCCCATGACCTTCAGGCAACCAGTGGAAGCTCAAATCTGTATGCAACATTTGATATGTATTCATAATCATTGTGGTGGTTAATTTTAACTGTAAACTTGACTGGATTTACAATCACTGTGGGAGCCCACCTCTGGGTATGGTTCCAGAAAGATTTAACGGGAGAGAGAAGACCCACCCCAAATGTGGGGCAGCAGCATCTTATGGGCTAGAGACTCAGATGCCATAAGTGGAAAAATAAGCAGAGAGTGAAAAGCTGTCTCACCCTGCTTCCCACAGATGCAGCAGGACAGCAACTTTACCTTCTCTGGACTCTCCCCCTCAAGCTGGAAGCCAAAATAAATGCCTCCTCTCTTTAAGTTGCTTCTTGTGTTGTTTTCATGACAACGAGGAAATTAACACAATCATGTGTCTTTCTGAGATTTCTGGGTTTCCACCAGATTCTCGAGAAGAATCTGTGACCTACCTAAAGTTAAGTGTTGCTCAATGGGAAATTAAGAGGGCGACATACTCTACATGAACTGCCATTTAGGAGTTCATACCTTAACTGGAAGTTGAACCACAGTGCTACCTGGAGGGAAAAATGCTATAAGCCATGAGAAGAGAAGGTTAATTGCAGCATGCCGTGAGCTTGGCCTGCTATCAAAGCAATAAGGAGACTTTTGTTATGTAGCAGAGAAAAGAAGGAAGAGTCACAGGAAATGGATAGGAGAGAGAGCTGGGAAAAAGGTCAAGTGTTCTGTCAATCACTCTAATAACTGTGAGATTTATCCTGATTATGATAGGAAAATGTTATTGACCAAACAAGATGGCTTGATTGCCAGAGTAAGTATTCAAAGCTCACAAGGACACCAGGCTGTCTCTGACAAATGTTATTTCCCGGTAGAAAAAGAAGACCCTAGAAACTCGAGATACGTTCAAGTACCCCATGACTGCTGAATAAATACTCTTAGCTCACTAGTCAGTAGATATATTTGAAAATGATTAATAAGGAGTGTACTGTGTTATTATTCAAGCTATCATGAGGGATATTGATTTAATTCTTTCGGGAGAAGTTGAATAAATTTATTATACTTTCCAGAGACCCAGCCCTTAGGGAGCTAATTCAGTGCAATGCCAATATGTGCTTGTCTTCACTGAGCTGACCTTTGAGGTATGCACGAGTTTGATGTTAACTCTCTCTCTCCTTCTCTCTCTCCCTCTTCTCCTTCTCTCTCTTTCACACACACACACACACACACACACACACACACACACACACACTCACTCCTGTCTTTGCTGCTGCGAAGGAAACCAAGCAATAAACATTTTTTCTTAGTAGTGTTAACAACAATAAAATACAAGAAATCAGAATTAAATTCCATGAGATCTTTGATGAGGAGAGAATGATAGGAAAGTTTAGCCTTCAGCTCATACCGTGTGTGTGTGTGTGTGTGTGTGTGTGTGTGTGTGTGTGTGTGTGTGTGTGTGT
>JAPYYD010005008.1:0-12556 GCA_028551405.1 Uromys caudimaculatus | reverse complement strand
AGTACTACTCAGCTATAAAAAACAACGACTTAATGAAATTTGCAGGCAAATGGATGGAACTTGAAAATATCATCCTAAGCGAGGTAACTCAGTCACAAAAGAAGGAACATGGTATGTACTCACTGATAAGCGGATATTAGCCCAAAAGTTCAGAATGCCCAAGTTTCACTTAACAGTAACTGCTGGACTGAGAGTGAGGTCCCAGATGGAGAAGTTGGAGGAAGGTCTGAAGGAGCTGAGGGAATTTGTAGCCCCATGGAGGGAGCAAGAGCATCAATGGACCTGACCCCCCCCCCCCGGTCGTCCTGGAGTTTGGACCACCAACCAAAGGATACACATCTATGGACCCATGGTTTGGACCACATATGTGGCAGAGGATGACCTCAATGGTCATCAGGGATAGAGGAGAGGCCCTTGGGCCTGAGGATGTTAGAGGCCCCAGTAAAGGGGAATGTCAAGGAGGGAATATGGGGATGGGTGGGCGGGTGGGTGGAGGTGGAATTCCCTCATAGAGGTGGGGATGGGGAGGGGATAGGGGGTTTCCAAAGAGGAGATCCAGAAAAGGGGAAACATTGGAAATGTAAATAAAGTATCAAAAATAAAAAATAAAAAAAAAGAAACTAAGGCTGTACATAAAAAAAAAGAGAGAGAATATTCTACATTAGGTAATCCAGACCTAGAGGGATGAACTCTGCGCACTCTCTCTTAGCTTCAGAAGTTTAGATCTGTATGTTAACCTGGGGTCTGAGCGGTCAGGAAGCTAGACACAGCACATTAGGGGAAGAAGGGAAGGAGGCTTTAAGGGAACAGTGAGTACAGAGCACAACATAGGTGAGACTACCGAAGGTGGGGTCAAAGGGCTAGGCAGGGAGAGGGACTCAGAAAAAGAAGAGAGTGGGAGTGAGGATAAGCAACCTAAGGCTGTGTGAGAAAGCCTCAGGGAGACCCCTGCTTTGTAAGCTAGTTGAAACAACAACAGTGAAAGACAGTTTGAACAGCTGTACATTGTGTGAGCGGACCATTCTTTCCCTCAGAAGCCGAGTCATCAAATGAAAATCTCCGTGCCTAGTTATTCAGAAAGGACCACAGGTCACCAAAACATTGTAGGTTGCTGCCATTGCTCATGATTGCCCAGTAACACAGGGAACCGAAGATGAAACTACCTAGTTTTCATAGGCCATAAGGTACTACACAGGCTGCTGCAGAGAAATTGGTTTCTCTTAGTGCAGGCCCTAGAAAGCTACTGATCTGCCAGACAAGGTATCTCTAGTGTAATAGTGCCATGAAGGTTGTGGAGGTAACCCATGCTGTCTGCTGGGATCTGAAGTATGTTTCACATGAGGGAATTCATGCCTGGTACTGTAAACCTGGTCAAAAGTTCATGGTTCAGGAGGTCCTGGGCATGAAAGGGGACCTATTAATGTTATTTTGCTAAAACAGATATCTACTGATTATCTAGTGGGTTGGCCTGATGCTGCTTGTATTCTGATGCTAATATTGGTTCCCCCAATACCTGATTGTCTCAGAGAGGAAAGAATCTGCACATAGAACCAAGTAACACAGTGTGATCTTGCCCCCAAATTATTTCTGATTGGTAAATAAAGATGCCAACAGCCAATATCTGGGCAAAAGAAACAGGCAGAGGGCTTGGGGGTCAGAGGAGGACCACAAGGAGGAGAAGGTGAATAGAGGAGAAAGAAGTTGCCATGGGTTTGGTGAGCTCAAGAGAACGTGGCCCTGAGGGATGGCCAATTTGGAGTTAAACCACCCCAGATGAAACATAAGTAATAACTCAGGGTTATGGATAAGAAAGTAGATTCTAATAGCATAGCTCTTGTGTTGTTTAAGGTTTATTGTAAATATAAAGACTGTGCGTGTGTCTTTTCTCCAGGAACTATATGGTCAAAGATGGGCTAGAAACCCGGGATTGGAATTAAATATGTCCTACAACATGGATACATGATCAAACTGCCTTCTAAACGTTTGTGTTTGTACCCGTAGATTAGCGCTGACTTCAGCACTGCTTAGAGAAACTTCTTTTTGCAGTGAGCAGCAGTCAAACAAGAGATTCACAACTGCTTAAAGTTGTGAATATAAGAGCTGGAAGTAGGGGAGAATACGCTGTGAACTGTCATTTTCTAGACATGACATGATGGTTGGTTGCACTCATGAATTCACAGCAGTTATAGTTACCTGAAAAATTCCTGCACAAGACCAAGCCAATCAACATTCCAGTAAGGGTGGGACAGGACTCATAAGCTCCACCCCTTCCTCAGCAGCTATTTGCAATTGATGGCTCTTGGATAAGTAAGTCATTTTTTTCTTTCTGGATGTGGCTATTATATAATGTAAGCTTTCTATAGAGCCTCAAAATCACATTAGCATTTTTAAATGTAACTCATTATTTCACAAACTTCTGTGTTGGCAGACTGTTTTTCTTCTATAAACTGTTCTAACCTCAATTCTGATATCTAGAATCCCCAGAAGGGAAAAACTTAAGCTGCACACATAAGAGAGAAGTACCCTATATTCCCAGGCAGCCAGCACCTGGGAACACAGGAGCAGCAGCACCAAAAGCCCACATTCAGTATGTACTAATGGCACACCACACATCTCCAAGGAGCACTGATGATTCTGAAATACATATGTCATCGAATAAATGCTGCCATTCACTCTCACTGAAAGTACTGGGCATCTGAAAAATAATCTTTCAACACAGCCCTGTAAGAAGTCCACAGGGACAGATAAGTAATGAGTAAAGGCCTTTCCAAATTTAAAAGGAAACATTTGGTACTTCAGTTTCCAGTATTGCAACATCTCTTTTTCAACAAAGGAATTTATTACACAGTACGTCACCTTTTCCCTGTCAGAGGATTTACTGCCAATTTTGGAGTTGGGTTACTTCTGGTTTTCAAGCCTGTCTTGTGAAATTACAGAGAGGCCTGCCTTAAAAGTGATAGAACACACATGAGTTCAGTCTACACAGTGTCCCCTTGGCTATCAAACCTGGAACCTATTATATACAAGAGGAAAACATAAGAAGCTTTATAGAGAGATGGAATAAGTGGTGAAGATGTCTAACACAGTCAAGTCCAAAGGCTAGCTCACTAACACACAGAGTACTTCTCCAATGTATACTCAGTTCTATTATATAATTCTCATCATACTTTTGGGTATTTATAGCAATACTATTAAAAACAACTCAGATCTTTTCATGTACTCTTCGATAAATAGTAGGTAAATGAAGAAAAACATTTTAATTATGATGCAGATGTACTATCCCTTAAAGATTAGGGTGATACATATGACTAATATATGATTTAAATTCCATACTTACTCATGACAGATATGTCAAACAGTTTTAATTCAATACAGACAATTATCTGATCTAAGACATATAATACCAATTTAATGTTTATTGCTATTGCCAGTTTTACTGAAAAGATATAACCAAACTACAAAAGTTTTAACTGTCTATTAACTATTAGCTACATAAACAGGGAACTTTTTGGTTTTGTGAATGTGATACTGTCACAAATTAGAACATACTTAAAGCGACTGAAACATAAGTAAAGAAGTAGTGTCGCATCAGAGTGTTCAAAGCTCATACACAACTGCCCTCCTCCCCAGTCTCTGTCTGCTGCCCCTTTCTTTGTCAAAAAGGCATCTCAAGGTGAGAATTACCTCAGTGTTCACTGAGGGTTACAATGCAACAGGATCTTTTCTGCTGTCATTAAACTCAGTTAGCTAAATCACAACAGTGAAAGGGACATGGACAAGTAGACAAGAGATATTTTTTTTTCAAATGGAAGCAACAGCCTACAGCAGAAGTGTGTTCCTAATTGTTATTGGCCCTAGGCGTATATCAGTACTGTGGCACTCACGTGAGAAATGCATTACTTGTAAAAGCATTAGACTTACCACACCTGAGAACTTCATTAGGGCAATGGCCATTTAAAAGTAACACTGTGATGCTCAGTTGGTGTTCTTTGCCAATCTCTTATCTAGATTCTTACTCTGTTAAAAAGTGGACAGCAGACAAGGGCAACTCCAGATGTCAAACCTGAGGTGAATTGCTTGGAATCTCCATGCCGTGGCGTGGAGATTTGAAAACTCAAATGGCTTCATGTAAATGACATTAATGTTCTCACAAGACAAAATATACCTGTAAGTACATTTAGAACTTCAGGAAATCTGTGCTTAAAATTTAGTTTCAAACAAGATGTCATGACTCATGTCTATATTTCCAGCACTGGAAAAGCTAAGGAAGGAAATTTACTGAGATGAGACTAAGGCAGGCCAGACAGTGATACAAAGTAAATCCTGTCTCAACAGTAATAATAATAGTAATTATTATTATTGTCAATGTTATTATTATTAATACTTAAGTTTAAGAGATTACAATGGATAGAGAAAATGCTTTACAAACATTCTTAATTAATAAAAAGCTCATTTAGATTAACTTTAATTGTAGAGAATCTTTACAATGGATGGAAAAGGATACCAACTTACTGATTCATCATTAAATGACCAATTATTATATATACCTAGGAGTTTCACAAATATTTTGCTTAGTGTTTACAGCTGACTTAGAAGGCATATCATCGCTAACTGACAAATAAGAGAAGTGACTATTGTCACAAAAATTCTAAGATCTTATAGTTACTGTTTCAACACATGAATAAAGAAAGGCAAGCAAAAAATAATTTTTTTTTCAAAGTCTTGAACAGTCTGAGCCATGGGTCTGGGCAGAAGACATGGTTCCGCAGATAAAGGCACTTGCTGCTCTTCTAGAGGACCCAAGTGTGGTTCCTAGTGCCCCTGTCAGGTGGCTCACAACCATTTATAATTCTAACTTCGAAAAACCTGACACCCTCTTCTAGCCTCCACATGCACTTGCACACATGTGGCATTCATCACAGAGACACAAACATGCATACATATAAAATAAAAACATGTCCTTTAAAAAAGTAAACTCTGAGTCCATGGTCAAAATCAAAAATCTGAGCCCATGAAAACAAGAAGCTCAACGGGTCTGGTACTAAGCCTTAGATGGTAGAAGGCTCAAAATTTATTCACAATGCCCTGGGAACAGTTAAATTCCCAAGGCATATACTAAATGAAAATTTGAGATTTTATTTTGCCTCAAAGCCATAGTGTACATTTCATTAGCCAAAAAAGTCAAGTGGTCGTTATAAACATCTAATATGTAACTGCAATGTAAAATACATGTGTGTGTGTGTGTGTGTGTGTGTGTGTGTGTGTGTGTGTGTGTGTGTGTTAAATGTGTGGAATAAGTTCCATAAACAAAAGAATGTAAGCAAGAGCCTCATGCTATAGCATAAATTTAACTTATAACTATCAAGACGGCCATATATTAAATAGTATCATTAATAACTTTCTTAATGAGTTTAAAATTCAGATGTGATTTATGAGCTTTATTTCAATTTCCAGGCCTCTTAAAAACTGAAAAGAAGTTTGAGCTGATGTTATTTCCCAATAATTCTCTTACAATGGAAAGATAATACAAATCATTCGTCAGGTTTTAATCTGCACTCAAAGCTTGAAACGACATTCAGTATGTAGCCGTCACATAGAATACAACAGAAAGCCTTCAATCGATTGCTCAGCCCTTGCTTCTCCCTGTCCCCGTTCAACACCCTAGCTGAGGTGACACAAACTGAAGGACACAAACGGTCTGATGCACGGGAGAAACGGCATCATAGTAAGTTATCTGGATCAGACTAAAGTCTGAGGAATACCCAAAAGCTATCTTACCACAGCTAGCAAAACAAATATGTAAATATGTAATGCAAAATCCAGGTGGAATTAGTTTTGTAGCAAACAAAGGGCAGACGTTCTTCCAGGTTTTATTTAATATTATTGTAATCAACTAACACTAGTGTAAAAATGAATTACATGTGAGTGGTGATACCTTCTTAACACTTAATAGACTAAAAATTTATTTACTTTTTTTTTTCCAAAATTTAAAACTTGTGTTTCCTGAATAGCCAACCAGAGACCTGTCCAACTTGAGACCTATCCCACGGACAGGCACTAATCTCTCACACTATTAATGATGCTATGCTGTGCTTGCAGACAGAAGCCTAGCATAGCTGCCCTCTGAGAGGCTCTACCCAGAGCAGCTGCTCACTGAGACAGATGTGGATACTCACAGCCAAACGTTGGATGGAGCCTAGTGACCCCTATGGAAGAGTTAGGGGAAGAACTGAAGGCCCTCAAAGAGGTGGCAACCCCACAAGAAAACCAAAAGTGTCAACTAACCTGGACCCCTGGGACTTCCCAGAGACAGAACCACCAAACCAAAGAGCATATATGGGCTGGTCTGAGGCCCCCAGCACATATGAAGCAGAGGACTGCCTTGTCTGGCCTCAGTGGGCGAGGATGCACCTAATCTTGCAGAGACTTGAGGCATCAGAATGGGGAGATACTGGGGGTAGGGGGCTGCTCTCTCAGAGGGAGATGGAGGAGGAACTCTGAGGGGGGACCAGGAGAAGGGGGAGTGTTTGGGATGTAATTAATTAATTAATTAAAGCTAAAAACAAAAATACTTTTATTTCATGGTGGTTTTTTTTTTTTTAAGATTTATTTATTTTATATATGTAAGTACACTGTAGCTGTCTTCAGACACACCAGAAGAGGGCACTGGATCCCATTACAGATGGTTGTAAGTCACCAGGTAGTTGCTGGGAAGTGAACTCAGGACTTCTGGTAGAGCAGTCAGTGCTCTTAACTGCTGAGCCATCTCTCCAGCCCCCAATATTTGTATTTCCTAATCTCTCCTAAGTAGTGATACTGTATCTTCACCAAAAGATTCCATGAAGTCTCAGGAAACTCACAGAATCCTCCATGAAAACCCTATCAACTCCACAGTACTTAAGACCTACAATTCATACAGCTATGATTTTATTTCAAAATATACAACCATATGGTTTGAAACCTATAGGTCAAAATATTCATTTTGATTTAAAATAAAAAACACTGGTGGAACCATGAACTCTGTGTGCCAAAAGCGGGAGTGCTGTCGTCACCACATAAAGGGTAAAACAATTCTGCAGTCACATCAGATTTCCTGGGAAAGGTCGTGTTCTAGGTGGCTGAAGAAATCACCCAACAGGAATCTGAAACAGTCTTGTTCTTCTTACAAACAAGGAAACAAAGATAGGAATATCAAAGAACACAGATGTCATTGACAAAAGAGACATTCCAACCCCAGAATGTAGTACAGGTCTCCACAACTCAGATTTCTGCTTCTTGTTTTAATGGAGGCATTTGCAAAAGTTTGTTACATCCATCTTAACAGTGCAGGCAAGATAAGCCACAAAGCCAGTTTAAAAGTTATAAATGAAGTGAAGATGCAAACATATCTCAATAAATATAATTCTGAAAGTGAAAAGACATTGTTAACAAAAAGGTGGCCCATGACCCTTTTTATTCCTGAAGAAACAGTATGGAAAGAGAAATGCCTTTGAAGAAAACAAGAAGAAACAGCTGAACATTAGTAACTTTGAGTGGTAGACCACATTTGGACTAACATGAATTAGAATCAAGAAAAGCGCCCCATACACACACACAGCAAATCTGAACCCATCCACAATCTTTCCTACATATTTTCAATGAGTGCTCTGAAGACATGGTGCACAGCAAAAGGCATATCAGAGCTTGGGCAAGTGAAAAGCAGTCCCCCAGCTGGGGACTGGGAACAGCAGGAGCTGAAATGGTCTCTTCAGTTAATGCTGATGTAGTCTCACCTAGTACCAGGCAGCAAACAGGAAGAGAAAGGCTGACAGAAAACCATCAAAGAACAGTGGGCATGTGAGCCAGCTTTCTGTTATGACTGTGATCAAATACTTGACAAAAGCAGTTTACCGAAGGATTAACTTTGGTGGGTGGATTGAAGGCAATGTAGCTGCACGTGGCTAACACTCCCCACTTTCTTAGATCTCAGTGGAGCAGAAAGCAGAAAAAGAACTGGAAAAGGGCTGAGCTATAAACATCAAGGCTCACCCGTTTCTTCAGTTAGGCCCAACTTCCTGAACATTTTACAGCTTCTCTAAACTCTGTTACTTGTTGGGACCATTATTCAAATATATCACCGGGGAAAAATATTTCTTATCCAAACTGTAAGACTGGGTTTTACACTCTTAACAGTATCACACCCTAGGTACTTACAAAGACAAAAAACCAAGACCCAACACCAGGAAGATTGCGTAGGTTTAAAATATCCCCAAAGAAACCAAACCCAGCTGTAAAAGACAGAGAAGAAAACAGAAAAGAGAAGTTCCCCCCTGGTTCAAACAGCTGATAGCTCAGACCTCAATAAAAAGATGCCTAGTGTTTTGCTGTGGTCAGATTCCAAGCTCTGTTTGAACTTGTCTGTTGGTAGTTGGTAGGAGGAGACGCAGACAGGGAGAATGAGTGTGCATGCAGTGAGGTCGTCAGGTCATCAGGTTGGGCAGCAAGTGCCTTTACTAGCCAGGCATCCACCTTCCCCAAATAGTTATGTCTTGACAAGGCCATCAAAATACCTGCATTTACTGCGGAAAGAACAGAGTAGCAACGCAACTATAGATGAGATTGATATAATGTTTCATTATACATTCATGTAAAGACCAGTGTGTCCTTGTTGCAAATATTTTCTTAATTTCAAATATTTTGAACATATAATAATGAAAAGTCTTATGAAAAAGAAATCTATGACCAGCAATTCATAGGATAAGTCAATAAAAGTAAACTAACAGCCCAGAAGTTAGCATTATAGGATTTTTAAAGCAAAATTAATAATTTATATGAATTAATTAGTGACTACTATTCATGAAGAGATAAAAAAAATTCAAAATAAAAAAAAAAACCTATAAATCAAATCAGATGGCTAAGAACACAAAATAAGGCAAGGCCAACAGACATAAGAAAAGCAAGAGCCGGGTCCCGAGGCTCCGATACGATGAGGAAAACCAATCTAACTGATGCCAGAAACGAGTGAGAAACCAGCACCTGTCTCTGTAGGATGAGCTTCCACGCCAGAAGAGAGGTCTCAGAAGCATAGAACTATACCCAACAGCTGAAGATAACATGAGAGTTTTCCAAAATTGACTAGTAAGCTCAGCAAAGGTTGAGGATAAATACAAGCCTAACTGTATTACTGAAAAATGGTAGAAAAGTCAGAAAGAAAATGTTAAAACCAAGAGACTCGCCAAAGCCTGACCAATACAGACAGATGCGACTGAGTGGGGGGGCACCCCAATGGAGAAGTTAGGGGAAGGACTGAAGGAGCTGAAGGGGTTTGCAACCCCATAGGAAGAACAACAATATCAACCAACCAGACCCCTCCCCCCAGAGCTCCCAGGGACTAAGCCACCAACCACAGAGTACTGAAGGGAGAACCCACTGACTCCAGCTGCATAGGTAGCAGAGGATTCCCTTACCTGGTATCACTGGGACTGAGGCCCTTGGTCCTGTGAAGGCTTAATGACCCAGGAGAGGGGAATGCTAAAGTGCTGAGGCAGGAGTGGGTGAGAGAGCACCCTCAGAGAGGCGGGGTGGAGGCCATAAGGGGCTTATAGAGGGGAAACTGAGAAGGGGAATAACATTTGAAATGTAAATAAATAAAATAACCAATATAAAACAAAACAAAAAATAATAAAATAAAATAAAAAACAACAAAAAAAAAAAACACACATTACATACAAAAGAACAACTCCAAATCCCTAACAGAAACAATGAACACAAAAAGGTAACAGAAAAGATTTGAGAGGATTAGAAGCAGGGAACCAAAAGATGGAGAGAAAAACATCCTGTAACAGTAAAGGGCTAAAAGACATTTCAGGTGAATGAGGTTTAGACGATTCCACAGCAGCAGACTCGGACAGTAAAAACACAAAGGAGATTCTTTAAACTAAAGTAAAACAACAACACATGAGAAGCTTGAACTTTGATTTTAGTTTTGGAAGTGTGCATGCGTGTGTATGTGTGTGTGTGTGTGTGTGTGTGTGTGTGTGAGAGAGAGAGAGAGAGAGAGAGAGAGAGAGAGAGAGAGACTGTCTGTCTGTCTGAACCTTTTAAAAAACAACTGACGACTTAACACAGAAAGAATGGTGCAGTGTGGAGCTACAACTCAGTACGAACGTTAATGTTTACATTCATTATATCTGTAAATGTTCAGAGCTTCAAGGAGAAGGAGATAATGGATTATACTATCAAAAAGTTCTTGTGTTTCAGAGTAATCGAGTGTTTATGTCATGCTTGATTTGAGTGTTCATTACAATAATAAAGTGGTTTTATTCTCAAATTTTTTAAATACATAAAACAAAACATAAATGAACAGCTTAGGGAGTTTCCTGTATATCATCTCATTATTTTGAAAACTAATATAAAAATTTAAATGTCTAAGCAGGTTTCCTATCTTTCCTGTAAGAATTGTATGTTACAGAAACCCAAATACATATTGAAAGTTTTTCTTTTTAGAGAAATTAGATAACAAATGAAGGAGAAAACACAGAACTAAGAAAATTAATCATACAATAGAGTAAAATTGGTGCATAATAATGACAGTAAACTATAAAGGCAAATTTCATAGAAGCATGATTTTCTTTTCTTATTTTTTTAAAGCAAGATACAGGCAACACATGCCATATGATACCACACATCTGCAGATCAATAGAAAGAAAAACCAAAAACCAGAAAAGATACAGCAGATTGTTTGGAGATATATATATATATATATGTGTGTGTGTGTATATGTGTATATATATATATATATATATATATATATAATTAAACTTTTTTAAAAGCAAGGTAAGCAGGGATTTGTGAAAGAACAGAAGATACAGTGCTAGCCATCAGCATGGCCTGTGCACAATGGTGGGACGGAGTTTTCTACTGTTGTACAGTTCTGTGCCAAAAAAAAAAAAAAAAAAAGATATTCTCACACTCTACTGCTCCCATGGTGCAAAGCGAAAGATTGAGCAAGCCCCTTGAATGGATGCAGCTCAAGAAGCTAATTTCTGCCATACCCCTGGAAAACATAAGGTGCCTGGGGTGGTTAAGTATTCAGAAGAGCTTGGTCAAGGAAAGGCAGGCTCAATGGCCCATCTGAGCTACCTGAGATAAGACCTAAAGTGGGGGAGGAGAGAAACAACTCAACAGGATACTGATGATAAACTCATCCCACATTTGATCACCAGGAAAGCTGAGCACTTTGACTCTCAGAAGGGAAACAGGAAAAGGTAGGAACAAAACAAGGATGCCATTCTCCTCACTTCCTAGTCAACACAGCTATCCAAGACCCAGCTGTGCAGAGAAGTGACTTTTCTGTTTGCAAGTCAAAATATCTTTCAGAGAGAAAACCTCAAAACTCTACCAAAAAACTGTTAGAGTTAATAAACGCAAAAACGTTGGGGAGGACAAAATCAAAGCTCCATATACTACTGATAAAATGCTTGAAACAAATTCCAAAACAAACCCACAGACAAACAAATTTAACCATTGCGACCCAACACTAAAAACTAGTAAACATTAATAAAGTAAAATATTGACAAAGACACATGTAAAAACAGCAATATTCATAAACTGGAAAAAATAAATGCTGTGACAACATCCATAACTACCCACAGCAACAGCAATTTACAGATAGAATGTATTCCCATCAAAACTCCAATAATACTTTTCACAGATATAAAAACATAATCAAAATGGTCCTAATTCGCTGAACCATCTTGTGCAAGAACAAAACTACTTTCTAATTCAAATATTATAAAATATAACGATCACAGTACTATAGTGCTTAACAGATACACTGAGCAATAAAGCACAAGGACTTATATAAAGGACCACTCGTGTTTGCTTCTGAAACTCTCACTGTTTTCAGGGTGATCTCTATTTGGGCTCAAGGACTCTCTTGCCTCAGTCTCTCCAACAACAGGGATTACAGGTAGGCACCATCAAAACTACCGATCCACTAAACCGTTAGGAGAGTAACAAATGTGGCTGGGAAAACTAGATACACAGATAATTTTAAAACTTGATCCTTGCATCATTCCCCAAGTTCACTTAGAACAGTTTTTATATGACAAGAAAACCACAGACAACAGCAAAGCTAAGCAAGTAAGACCATTCCATTAAGACACTATCACATGTTGGAGCATCTTCTGGGTATATGCCCAGGAGTGGAATAGCTGAGTCCTCAGGTATACTATGTCCAAATTTCTGAGGGTCTGCCAAACTGATTTCCAGAGTGGTTGTACCAGCTTGCAATCCCACCAGCAATGGAGGAGTGTTCCTCTTTCTCCACATCGTCGCCCAGAAGATGCTCCAACATGTAATAAGGACACATGCTCCACTATGTTCATAGCAGCCATATTTATAATAGCCAGAAGCTGGAAACAACCCAGATGTCCCTCATCAGAGGAATGGATACAGAAAATGTGGTACATTTACACAATGGAGTACTACTCAGCTATTAAAAACAATGACTTCATGAAATTCTCAGGCAAATGGATGGAACTTGAAAATATCATCCTGAGTGAGGTAACTCAGT
>JAPYYD010005007.1:0-12557 GCA_028551405.1 Uromys caudimaculatus | reverse complement strand
AGTACTACTCAGCTATTAAAAACAATGACTTCATGAAATTTGCAGGCAAATGGATGGAACTTGAAAATATCATCCTGAGCGAGGTAACTCAGTCACAAAAGAAGGAACATGGTATGTACTCACTGATAAGCGGATATTAGCCCACAAGTTCAGAATGTCCAAGTTTCACTTAACAGTAACGGCTGGACTGAGAGTCAGGTCCCAGATGGAGGAGTTGGAGAAAGGTCTGAAGGAGCTAAGGGAATTTGCAGCCCCATGGAGGGAGCAAGAGCGTCAATGGGCCTGACCCCCCCCTTGGTCATCCTGGAGTTTGGACCACTAACCAAAGAATACACATCTATGGACCCATGGTTCGGACCACATATGTGGTAGAGGATGACCTCGATGGCCATCAGGGAGAGAGAAGAGGCCCACGGGCCTGAGGGTGTTAGAGGCCCCAGTAAAGGGGAATGTTAAGGTGGGAATATGGGGATGGGTGGGTGGGAGTGGAATTCCCTCATAGAGGTGGGGATGGGGAAGGGATAGGGGGTTTCCAAAGAGGAGACCCAGAAAAGGGGAAACATTGGAAATGTAAATAAAGTATCAAAAATAAAATAAAAAAATAAAAATAATAGAAAAAAGAAAAGTCATCTTCATTTCCCTTTCTATTTGATTGCTTTGGGGACAGGGTCTTGCGAAGTAGCTTAGGCTGTTCTAAAATGCACTACAAATAAACCTGTCTGACCTTGAACTCACAATCCTGCCTCAGCCTGTATTACAGGCATGTGTCACCATGCCATAGCAAATGTGTGTGTGTGTGTGTGTGTGTGTGTGGTGTGAGAGAGAGAGAGGGAGAGAGAGAGAGAGAGAGAGAGAGAGAGAGAGAGAGAGAGAGAGATAATATGAGAGAACATGAATGTGTAAGTGAGTGCTGATTCCCATAAGGGCCAGAAGAGGGATCTCCTGGAGCTGGAGTTACAAACTGCTGTGAGCTGCCTAATGTAGGTGATAGGAACTGAAATCTGGTCCTCTGTAAGAGCAACAAGTACTTTTAATACTGAGGAATCTTTCTAGCCCCCTAACAAGTACTCTTAACACTGCAATCTCTCCAGCCCCCTAGTTTTAATTTTTTTATAAACCTAAATTTATCTTAACATCAAGAAACTCTACTCCTAGGTGTTTAGTTCAGACATAAAAGCATGAACTCACACAATAACTAAAACAAGACCACACATGTATTCACATTTCTACCAGTAAACAATCAAAAACCAACAGTCCAAGTGTCCAAGAGCAGAAGAAGGAATAACTTCTGATACAGATTATAACATTGTTCAGCCAAAACGGAAAATATCAACAAAGTACTGTCAGAGAACATCTATGTTTCAAGAACACCATATGTAGCAGAGGAACCCTCTCTGTACACAACACAAGCGTGGAGGTCAGGAGCAGGAAACCATGGGAACAAAAGTAAGAACATAGTAGTACTTGGGGCAATAATGTAGGGCATGAAAAAAAATTCCCATGGCTGTAATAGTGGCACAAATGTTATGGGGATAACCAACTGCTTTGTGATTTAATTTAAGGCCCACACAACAGGCAGGAACACGATTGGTATTGTGAATATGGCCAGGAACCCATGGGCGTGGAGCTGGTAAGCCCCCGGGGTTAACATACTACTATACTGCTAAATGGATATTATATATACCCATAATCTATACTTACAAGCTAATATAGCTCCCAAATTTGTGTGTGTATGTGTGTGTGCCTGTGTGTGTGTGTGGGTGCAGTTGATGGGGGTTAACACAGACACTCATGATGAGCATATGTTTCTATGAAGTGCTCAAACAGTACATCCTATTCCCCAAGTCTCAGAGGTCATCAAGAAAGACTGAGCAGAAAGACAGAACTAGAAGTCAGGAAGGACCAGAGCAAAAGTCATCTGGACATGATAGGATTGCTACATTCATTACCTCATGTCTGATCTTGTGCAAGATGAAGCTAGTCACCATTCTAACATGAATGCGGAGAGACAGCCTCATGAGTTTCTCTCCCTAGATGAAGGGCTATTGGCAAGATTGCTTCCGGGGAAAGGAATGGCAATGTTCTTTGACGGTGTGGCTCCTGATCGGCCAATTATACCGTAAGTACATATGCAGCAAAATTGGGCTTGATTTTTTAAAAAAGAGGACAAATGTTGAGAGGAGACTGAGGGTTGGATCTTGGAGGAGTTAAGGGGGAAGTAAGGGGGAGAAGTATGAAGTAAATATGAACAAAATACACTGCATATAAGTATAAAATTCTCAATTAATAAAAATATTACAAAGATTGGGAATTTGTTTAGTTAAATGGTAAAGTGGATTTTTATAAAATACATTTACTATTATTGTCATTAGAAAGTCAAGATTAATGTTAAAAACTTAAAGTGCCAAATATATGGTTATCTCATAATAACATATGAAACAAAGTGCATAAAACATATTCAGATATTATACAAGTGTGTTTATTCTACAAGAACTAAATTCTATTTAACCTGATCACATACGTGTAGCACAATGGGTGTCTATTTACATATGTACATGTGATGTATGCTTGTATTTATGTGGGCATACCAACGTACATACATATGTGGGCATGTACATGTGAAGGCCTGAAATTGAAGTCAGGTATCTTCTGAGATCATGCCCTACTTTATTTATTGGGGCAGGATCTCTCATTGAATCTGGAGCTCATCAACTCCAGCTTGCCCTGGGGTCTCTGTCTTAGTCATGGTTTCTACCTCTGCACAAACATCATGACCAAGAAGCAGGTTGGGGAGGAAAGGGTTTATTCAGCTTACACTTTCACATTGCTGTTCATCACCAAAGGAAGTCAGGACTGGAACTCAAGCAGGTCAGGAAGCAGGAGCTGATGCAGAGACCATAGAGGGATGTAACTTACTGGCTTGCTTGCTTCCTCTGGCTTGCTCAACTGGCTTTCTTATAGAACCCAAGACTACCAGTCCAGGGATGGTACCACCCACAAGGGGCCCTCCCCCCTTTATCACTAATTGAGAAAATGCCTTACCGCTGGATCTCATGGAGGCATTTTCTCAACTGAAACTCCTTTCTCTGTGATAACTTCAGCTTGTGTCAAGTTGACACACAACCAGCCAGTACAGTCTCTCATCTGTGCCTCCCAAGCGCGGAATTCCAGCCATCTTCCACACCTCCCCGTCTTTGATGTGAGTTCTGGAGATAAGAACTCTGGTCCTCACAATTGTGCAGTAAGCACCTAAGCCGACAAGCCATATCTCCAACCCAGCAGCACAATTCTGAACAATATGCTCTCCACATCACCCTTCATTCCAGCAAGTCCTACGACCAACATGCTCAGAGTAAGAGAACAGCTGTTTGAGGACAACAATGAACAGCTTTTATATTCTAATTATTTCCATATTTATCTTAACTTTATTCCATTTTTCAGGCCTCTACTTTGTAACTGTGCCAAAACTTAAAAATATCTAAATCTGTGATATGGTGATATTGGTTGTTCAGCAAACATTGGTTTATTCAGAGAGGAATGAGATGACTAGTTTTTTTGCTGGTAATTTAGTTAAGATTAGTTTATAATACAACAAAGTAACTTCTAATGGATTCACATTATGAAGTAGAGATTGTGGTTTTAGATAGCTGCCCCTGGAATCAGACTATCCAGGTGAGATTCCAAGATCTGTCTGTCACTCACTATACGAAATTGCTTGACCCTCAGAGGGTTCTGTGAGGAATGCAGAGGCTAATACACATAGATTTCTTAGAGCAGGGCTTAGTACATGGTTAGTGATCACCCAGTGTTAGTTATTAGCACTGATATGGTTCAAACAGGCAGGTTTTATATTCCTGAGAACAGAGTTATGAGTGGGGGGATTTTCTAAGTATGATTCGAGGCAGAACTTCCCGAAGGAGAACATTACACGTGAATTCATAAACAATGACACTGAAGGCAAATAAATGCTAACAATTTTAATTTCTAAGAGATCTATAAAAAAGCAACACATGATATAAGAAAGAACTAAAGCTAGAGAGCAAGTCACAGCAAAATGGTTATTATGCTTTGAAAATGTTTAACCTCACCAATATTAAAAAAGACAGATCACATCAAAATAATCTTAACAATAAAAAGTTTTAAAAATCATGCCATATTTTGCCTTTTAAGTTAGCAAACATCACCATTCCATATTAGCCCATTAAGATATTTTTAAAAATTATTTATTATTATATTTAAGTACACTGTAGCTGTCTTCAGACATACCAGAAGAGGGTGTCAGATCCCATTACAGATGGTTGTGAGCCACCATGTGATTGCTGGGATTTGAACTCAGGACCTTAGGAAGAGCAGTCAGTGCTCTTAACCGCTGAGCCATCTTTCCAACCCCCCATTATGATATTTTAAGAAAGCTGTGGGATGGCCACCCTAAATTAAATAGTAACTACAACAACTAGAAAAAAGGCAGAGGAAAACTAGGAACCATCTATCATGTCTTGGGAGAGGTAATGACAGGAAGGCACTTATCTTCTTAGTGGCTTGGTGTACAGCGGAGACTAAAATGTCTATAAGCACCAGAGACAGTTTCCCTAAGTCATAGAACCATCACATTACATTTATAATACAAACATTCACAACCACAGTAAAGCTAATTTAACAATAATGTTTATGAGAGAATGATAAGCTGGCACTAGACTAGAGAGGAAACTCACAAGGCATCTAGAAAACCCTCAAATGTCCATATCAGAAATAATCCTGAGGAAATAAAAGGGTAATGTAAAACAATGCATATATGGGGATTTACATCTTATTATAAAGCCAAAAATTAGTAGCTAAATATTAATCAATGAGATTGATTAAAATAGATTATGGTATAGCCACATATGCAATTGAACAACAATAGCCAGAAGGAGTATAATAACCTAAAATGAAGATGTGCATGTCTGTTAATTGGAATGGAGAAAGTTCATACAAAAAGCAAAATGTCAGATTATAAGAGGACTATGCACAGAGCAATCTTGGGTTTGTTAAAAAAAAAAAAAAAAGTGTTTGCTTAAGTTACACATCCAAGAAATCCTGAAATAAATATACCAAGGTATTAGTAAACTCTCAGAGTAACAGATATGTATATAATACCACCTTGTAGGGAGGAAGAGGCCAGTGTCTGAAAATCTAGTTGGGTAGGAGAAAAGCAAGGCAAGAGAAGGATAAATTTACTGATGGCGCACAACCACCTGGGGTGTCAGTTTTCAGAGAACCTGCTAAACATAGAGGAACCATGATCTTCATGATCAGACAGAGCAATGAGTTATAGGAGACAGCCCCTAAAGAGTCACGTGTTCAGAAGATGACCCAGATAGAGACCATACTCTGTCCCTTGAAGGGTTGGTAACATACCAAAGCCAGCAGGGCTTCCTTCAAGGGACATTACCTAGCCCCAGGGAGAGCAGGGATTGGATATTCATGCCAGTACCCCAAGTTAGAGAGAGACATAGGGCTATTGGTGTGCTATACTTCTGGCCCTACAGACTATGGGCTGGAGCAGGTGAGAAAGGTATAACTGATGGTGTGTGTGACTTCCAGTGACTTTTAACTCTGCTAAAATATTTAGTGGTTTTGGTGACCAAAGTAACAACCACAGCAAGGAGAAAAAGAGAAACCTAGAAGAAGAACACAACTCCCTGGAAATGCTAGGAAAGAGACAGCAGTGGGGGTTGTTGGTAAGAACAGGCTGGGTAGACAACTCAGTCAGCTTGTTTGTTTATATAAAGAAAGTCACTGTGGGCATCAGGTCCCAGTTTGTGGTGAGCAAGTGTGAGTACAACCATCTCCTGCCTCAGCAGGGTGCCTGTTCAGTTTGCTCAGAGGTGCCCAAAAGCACAAAGCAGTTACGGACAGCACACGCATGGTCAGAATATGACACATAAGAGACAGAAAATAAGAAATCTGAGTGTTTCATCTTTAGTGGAGAAGATGCACTCAACTGGTCTCTGTACATGGAAAGAGAACAAAGGATTCTAAAAGACCATAGGGTTTCTTTTCCCACAGAATCATCTGTACCCATTTCCCTCCCACCATGAGTTTTTCAGGAATCTCCTTACTTTTTGCCCCTTCAGTTCTGAAAGCAAAACCGCTTAGGACAACCTTACCACAGCTCCTCATAGGCCTTGTACTTGCTGAAGGGCTTCAGTGTAAGAGGGAGGAATGAGGGCGGGATGAAGGCAGGGTGAGTTTAGAAAGGGAGATGCTCCAGGGGCACGCTCACCCAGACACACCAACAAAGCAAAGACCCCCTGGCGATCATAAAGCCTGTCTGGGAGGCAAGTCTTCCAGTGGAGGCAGAAGGTTCAGTTCAGGGCACATTCTTTTTCCTTTCTTCTGTCCCTCTGTTATTTCTCTCTCATCCATCTGTCACAGCTGCAGAGTTCACCAGCCATGAAGGGATCTGACCCCAAATTCTATTTTAGTCCTGGTGATGCCTGGCATTTATTGGAGACATATGCAACTACTGGGGACAACTAATTGCTTAGGCAGGTTAGACTTTTCAACTGGGTCACAAAGAGAACTTAAATATCCACATGAAATTCTCAGTTCTATAGCCAGTGTGCGACCAGCCTGGGCTATGTGAGATACTGTCTCACAACACACACGCATGCACATACACACAGACTCTCTGTCTCCTATACATACATACATACATGCATACATACATATATGTATACATAGTTCAAGTGTGTGTGCTTACACATATGTGTGTCCATATGACCTACAGAAAAGCTTATAAAGGGACAGTGGAAAAAAATTTTTTTATATTTTATTTTATTTATTTATTTTTATTAATTATTTATTTTTTGATACTTTATTTACATTTCCAATGTTTTCCCCTTTCCAGGTCTCCTCTTTGGAAGCCCCTATTTCCTCCTCCTCCCCCACCTTTATGAGGGTATTCCACCTCCCACCCACCCGCCCACCCACTCCCCTATTCCCACCTTGACATTCCCCTTTACTGGGGCCTCTAACACCCTCAGGCCCAAGGGACTCTCCTCCCTCTGATGACCAACAAGGCCCTCCTCTGCCACATATGTGGTCCGAACCATGGGTCCTTCGATGTGTATTCTTTGGTTGGTGGTCCAGCCTCCAGGAGGACCGGGGGGGGGGGGGAGTCGGGTTAGTTGACACTGTTGCTCCCTCCATGGGGCTGCAAACTCCCTCAGCTCCTTCAGACCTTTCTCCCACTCCTCCATCTGGGACCTCACTCTCAGTCCAGCAGTTACTGTAAAGTGAAACTTGGGTATTCCGAACTTTTGGGCTAATATCCACTTATCTGTGAGTACATACCATGTTCGTTCTTTTGTGACTGAGTTACCTCACTCAGGATAATATTTTCAAGTTCCATCCATTTGCCTGCAAATTTCATTAAATTATTGGGTTTTTTTTCCTTTTAGATTTTTTTAATACATTCTAAGAAAAGTCTCTATGTAAGAGAACGAGTTACATATTCTCTAAAAACAATCAATACAAAAACATATTTTTCAAAAATAGATAATTATTTCACAAAAGGAAATTACATGATTATTGCTTATATATTCTTCCTCTGAAACTCATATCTAACTACACATTTCTTTCCACAACCTCATCCTAACCTCAACGCAGTAATTCTTTAGTCACTGATTAACAAACTTTAAGCAAGCCAGTCTATAGAAGCAAATTTTTTCCTGTGCTTAGCTGATGACAATTGGTATTTACCAAGAAACATATCATCATCTCTCATATGTCTTATTTTTGAAGTCTTGTTCAGCTAAGCCAGCTAATCATCTATTCCCTATACTTATAGTAGAATTATTTACCCCATATTCATAATCCTGTCCTTTTATGATACACCCAAAACTTGTGGCCACATCCCTAGATGATAAAATCGAGGAAATCAGACCCAAACTAGAAGGATGTTTCTTTGATTATTAACTCATTCCAAGACCATTTTTCTCTCCCAAGGACAACGACCTGCTTGTAAGAAGTGGGAGCTGGCTCTACTCCTTTTCTAACATATGCAGCCATCATTATTCTACAAGGGAGGGGGAATTCTATTCTTAATTTTAATTTCATTTTATCTTTCTGGAAAAAGAACTTACTATCTCCTTAAATTTTCTACCAACTACCCTAACTTCCTAAAGCTATTTAAACCAGATCAGGAATTCTGTAAAATTGTTAGTTGATCTAAACAATCTTATATTTTATGAAAGTTCATCTTCCTGTTTGTCTGCAGGAACCTTGGCCAATAGAGTGGCCTATCACTCAGGAAGCAATCACACAAGCCTATATACAATGAAGGTGTCCCCACACCTAATTACACCATACTAGATATATGAGGAGTATAGCAATGACAGACATGAGAAAGCATGTTTCAGTATCAGCTGCAAGAAGCAATCGTGGGATGAGGATTCTGGGGTTGTGCCTCTCCAGGATACACCCATCATAGCCATGCAAAATGGTTGGCAATGTCCTAGAAGTTCACCTGAAAACTGCATCTCCTCCTGCATGGCATCAGCTGCCCAAGGCTATCGGCTGCTATCCAAATCCTGAAGGTAAGACCCTAACGCTGAAGATCCCAGTTACTTATGGCATTGAACACACATAAGTCAAACTGGTATCCAACCAGAAGCTTCACCCCTACTGCCATCATTCATGATGCTGGAAGTTACTTTGCAATAGAATAATCATGAGTATCACTCATCTACAAATCTGTAACCTAGACCAATAGTAATATGCCTGAAAAATACTATGGTGCAATACTGCCTGAAGCTACAGTAGTTGGACAGGTATGTAATTTCAGAACTGAAAGGAATCAGGATGGAGTTAGGTCTTTATTCCTCATTGTATATCAAATAGCTATTTTGATGCTTGAAGGCCAAATTCTAGGCATATTTCCTACACTGTCCATATGCAGAGATATTGCTATTATATTTTTATCCTGATTTCTTACATGATTGCATATACTCTTGCAAAGTACTGAAGTCATAAGCCCAGGCATAAAGGGCATGCTATGTTAAGTGGGACATGCATCTAAAAATATTGATGTACTACATTGTTTCAAGGGAATTCTCCTTCTCTTCAGTGTATGTTCTTTTATTCTGGAGTAGTAGCTCAGAGATTAACAATATTGACTGCTTTTCTAGAGGACACTACCTCAATTCTAGTACTGATATGGTGGCTCATGACATTCTGTAACAGTAGTTCTAGTTGATCTGTAAATTCCTGTCATGCAGTTCACAGATCTATATTCAAGGAAAATACCCATAGACACAAAATACATATAAATGAGTAATTTGAGACAAAGAAGCTGAGAAATGGAATATCAGGAGGTAATATCAGTGATAAATTTGGTTCATAATATATAGTTCATTACTCTGATGATTTTCCAAAGAAGCCCAGCATTCCCATCAAACTCAGAGAAATCATTTAAGCAAGGAAAGAGGAAAAAACATTGGGCTGCATAACATACATATTATGAGATAGAGGGAAATTATTCACAAACAAATGCTTATTAATTTTTATATTGTGAAATATCAAGGAAACTCAGCACAAATGACTAAATAATTTAAGACATCAGAGGCAAAAGGTGGCTGCTAGTATCTGTAATAAAATCCTGGCTCTCCTGAGCACTTCTCCTGCCCAATACTTCCTTAAATTTTTTTCCAGTAAAATTTCTCAGTTACAGGCTCCTTCTTCTGTCATGGGTCTCCAATCAAACCAGTCAATAGATGGCAATCCCCACAACTTCTGTGCTACCATTGCCCCAGCGCATCTTGCGAGCAGGAAAAATTAGAGTGAAGGTTTTGTTCCTGGGTTGGATTACCCTCTGCCCACTTCTCTGTGATTCTCCCAGCCTACTATTGTCCCCAGATCCACTCCTCTGCCATTTTCTTTAAAAAAAAAAAAAAAAAAAAGACCAGGACTCTTGGGGATATCAATTGACAATATGTAACATGTGACAATAGAAATAGTAACAAATCCTCATATCAAAACTAGGCAATATAATTAACTAGTTTTAAAAGCATTGCAAGATTAGGCAAAATAGTCAGACACAGACACCAACTACATCTCTCCAGTATGAGTCCCTTCATACATCAGGTGTGTCTGATACGCAAAGGCTTAATCAAGTTGACTATATGCAGAGGGGCTCACTGCAATGTGTCACTTGGAATGCCTTTGAAGACCAGCATAATGAGCAAAGACTTGACTGCACTGGTTATATTTATAGGGCTTCTCTCCACAATGCAGTCATTGATGCCCTTGAAGATCACAGTTGTGTGCAAAGCTTTACCACAGTTGTTACATTCATAGGCCTTCTCCACAATATGTGTCCTCTTACGACTTGCTTATGGCTGTAACATGCAAAGGCTTCACCATGTTGATTACATTCAAAAGGGTTCTCTATAGTATCTGTTCTTTTGTGACTCTGAAAATTACTATTCTGTCCCAAACATTAACCACATTCATACGGATTTTCCCTAGTATATGTTCTTTTATGACTTTGATGTTTCACTGTGAAAGGAAGGATCATTACCATTCGAGTTACATTAATAGGGCTTCTCTCCAGGATGTGTTCTTCCATGGCTTTAAAGATGCCTGTGATGAGCAAAGTCTTTACCACATTGGGTATATTCATAGGGCTTTCTCCAGTATGTATTTTTATGACTTTGAAGATCATTGTGGTGGGCAAAGGCTTTACCACATTGCTTACATTCCTAGGGCTTCTCTGGTATATTTTCTACTATGACGTTGAAGATGGCTGTAATGAGCAATGGCTTTACCACATTGGTTACATGCATAGGGCTTCTCTCCAGTATGTGTTCTTTTATGGCATTGAAAATGGTTGTAATGAGCAAAGGATTTACAACATTGGTTACATGCATAGGGCTTGTCTCTAGTATGTGTTCTTTTATGCCTGTGAATATCACAGGCATAAGGCTTTCCACATTCGTTACATTCATAGGGCTTCTCTCCAGAATGTGTTCTTTTATGACGCTGAAGATTGCTATAATGAGCATAGGCTTTACCACATTGGTTACATGCATAGGGCTTCTCTCCAGTATGTGCTTTTGGACCTTGGAAGATCACTGTGACGGGCAAAGGCTTTTCCACATTGGTTACATGCATAGGTCTTTCCCCCTGTATATCTTCTTTCATGCTTTTGAAGACTACTGGTCTGTGCAAAGCCCTTACAACGCTGGTCATATGCATCGTGTTTCTCTCCAGTATGTGGTCTTTTATGTCATTGCAGATGACTGTGGCATGCAAAGTCTTTACAACACAGATTACAATCATCGTGTTTCTCTCCTAGGTGTGTTCTTCTATGTACTTGAAGACCAGTATAGTATACAAAGTCACCTATACGTGTTGTTTTATGTATCTGTACAGCATTATGAGTCAGAAATTCTTCATTATATTGCACACATATATAGAGTTTCTCTCCAGTGTGAATGCTTTCATCCCAGTTAAGATGCATGACAGCAGATGCTGGCGAGGATGTGGAGAAAGAGGACCACTCCTCCGTTGTTGGAGGGATTGCAAGCTGGTACAACCACTCTGGAAGTCAGTTTGGCAGACCCTTCCATGTCTTCTATAATATTGACAATTTTCTTCAGCACTGTGCTCTTTCCAGTAATAGCCTATAGCTGTTAGGTCTCCAGCATCACATCTTTATAGAGACTCTTCTGGGAAGGATCCAGCAAAGCCCATTCTTCCGGAGTAAAGTTCACGAGCACATCATCGTATGTCACTGCCTTTCTGGGCAGTGAGCATATCCTCGTCATGCTGCAACTTCAGAGCTTGCCTAAGTTCCCTCAGTACTCAGCAGTAAGGTCAAAGCACAACACACCAAATCACTTAAGCCTGCTCAACTGCACGGGACCTACAATCTAAATTATTGTTTTTAATAGCTGAGTAGTACTCAATTGTGTAAATGTACCACATTTTCTGTATCCACTCCTCTGCTGTGGGACATCTGGATTGTTTCCAGCTTCTGGCTATTATAAATATGGCTGCTATGAACATAGTGGAGCATGTGTCTTTATTACATGTTGGAGCATCTTCTGGGAGCATCTGGCCCAAGAGAGGTATAGCTGGGTCCTCAGGTAGTATTATGTCCATTTTTCAGAGGGTCCACCAAACTGATTTCCAGAGTGGTTGTACCACCTTGCAATCCCATCAACAGTGAAGGAGTGTTCCTCTTTCTCCACATCCTTGCCAGCATCTGCTGTCACCTAAGTTTTTGATCTTAGCCATTCTGACTGGTGTGAGGTGGAATCTCAGACTTGTTTTGATTTGCATTTCCCTGATGACTAAGGATGTTGAACATTTCTTTAGGTGCTTCTCGGCCCTGCGAATTTCCTCAGTTGAGAATGCTCTGTTTAGCTCTGTTCCCCATTTTTTGATAGGGTTATTTGGTTTTCTGGAGTCTAACTTCTTGAGTTCTTTGTATATGTTGGATATTAGCCCTCTATCAGACGTAGGATTGGTAAAGATCTTTTCCCAATCTGTTGGTTGCCGTTTTGTCC
>JAPYYD010005006.1:0-12557 GCA_028551405.1 Uromys caudimaculatus | reverse complement strand
TCCATTGCTGGTGGGATTGTAAGCTGGTAGAACCACTCCAGAAATCAGTTTGGTGGATCCTCAGAAAAATGGACATAATACTACCTGAGGACCCAGCTATACCGCTCCTGGGCATATACCCAGAAGACACTCCAACATGTAATAAGGACACATGCTCCATTATGTTCATAGCAGCCATATTTATAATAGCCAGAAGCTGGAAACAACCCAGATGTCCCTCAACAGAGGAATGGATACATAAAATGTGGTACATTTATACAATGGAATACACTCCATTATTAAAAACAATGACTTCATGAAATTTGCAGGCAAATGGATGGAACTTGAAAATATCATCCTGAGTGAGGTAACTCAGTCACAAAAGAATGAACATGGTATGTACTCACTGATAAGTGGATATTAGCCCCAAAGTTTGGAATACCCAAGATTCAATTCACAGTCCATATGAAACCTAAGAAGAAGGAAGACCAAAATGTGGATGCTTCAGTGCTTTTAAGAAGTGTGAACAAAATACTCACAGGAGGAAATATGGAGACTAAGTGTGGAGCAGAGACTGAAGTAAAGGCCATCCAGAGATTGTCCCACCTGGGGATACATCCCATATATAATCACCAAACCCGGATATTCTTGAGGATGCTGGGAAGTGCTTGCTGATGGAAGCATGATAAGCTGTCTCCCAAGAAGCTCAGGTAGAGTCTGACAAATACAGAGGTGGATGCTCACAGCCAACCTTTGGACTGAGAGTGGGGTCCCGGATGGAGGAGTTGGAGAAGGGACTTAAGAAGCTGAGGGGGGTTGCAGCCCCATGGAGGGAGCAACAGTGTCAACTGGTCAGACCCCCCAGAGCTCCTGGAGACTGGATTACCAACCAAAGAATACACATGGAGGGACCCATAGTGTTGGCCACATATGTGGCAGAGGGGAGCCTTGTTGGCCATCAGTGGGAGGATAGGCCCTTGGGCCTGAGGATGTTAGGTGCCCCAGTGTAGGGTAGTGCTAAGGAGGGAAGACGGGAGTGGGTGGGTGGGGGAGCACCCTCCTAGAGGCAGAGGGAAGAGGGGTAGAATAGAGGGTTTCTGAAGGAGAGACCTGGAAAGCAGAAAACATTAGAAATGTAAATAAAGTAAATATCCCCCTGCAAAAAAAAAAGTATGGTGGTTCATCAGAAAGTTGGGATTCTATCAACCTCAAGACCCAGCCATACCACTCTAGGGCATATCTCCAAAGTATTCTATCCTACCAGAAGGACACCTGCTGAACTATGTTCACAGCAGCTTTTATCATAATAGCTAGAAAGTGGAAAAAAAAACTAGATATCCCTCAACAGAAGTGTGGATAAAGAAAATGTGGTACATTTCAAGTGCTAAATACTTGCTCCCAAGACCTCGTTACCCCCATGAGGAAATCTTCAGGGACAAGAAGAATCTCATGTATACCAGCTTTTATTGTGTAAACCTTGCCTCCCCCCAAGCCCCAAGTTATCTCTCTTTAATAAAGATTCCTATAGCCTGGGCTGGGCAGAAGAGAGAGGGAGGAGCAAAGATTCCCAGGCTCAGATCTCAGGGAAGGACCAGTATGAAGAACAAAGAATGAAGAAGTTGCCACGGGGAAGGTGAAGCATGAGCTCTGGCAATGAGGTTGGCCTGTCGAAGAAGTGGTGGCCCACACAGAACACGGCAAGTGGTATCTCAGGATTTTTAACAGGGACCTAGACAAAATAGTATAGACAGTTCATATCTGCCCAGCTCTGGTGCTTTTTAAGCTTGTTATAAATATAAAGGCCTTTGTGTCTTTTATTTGGGAACTAAATGATCTAAGTGGGGAGAAACCCCAAAGAGATGGCCCCTACATTAGAGAGTCCCTGGACTCACCATGCCCATCCATTCTACTCAATGATTTTCAAAAGCCAAACTAGAATTCTTCTGAAGACCTCCGTCTTCTGTAGAGTCTACTCTATCTCACGGCGAATAGAAAAGCCCTGAGAGTTGCTATCCCATGAAAGAATCCATTAGTGACTCAGGAGGTGGTGGATAAATAGTACAGCTGGGTCACTCCTAAGCCTGAGTCCTACTTTATCAGAGGTCCAAAGTTCTCCAGTGAGCCTGTACCTCATTTGTCCTTCATAGAACCCTGAGGAAGAATACACATTTACCAGCATCTTTCTCTACTCTGTCTCACCTCCTTACACTATACCAATAAAGTACACACAACCAAATCTTATCCCAGATTTTCCTCCTAGGGAAATCCAGTCAGAGACCAGTATAACAAAGATAGTCTCAAAATCCTCCTCTTATTATAACCCATTGACTGTCTGCAGCAATCTGTCTTCCTTAACCAAAAGACCTCTGCAAGACATTTTGGTTAGATGCTGAGATCCCAAAAAGTGAGTGCTATGAGTACTTTGTTTTGTCTTGATTTTTTCAGCATCAGGGATTTGATTTAGGGCCTCCCACATGCGAGGCAAGCCCTATACCCCTGAGCTCTACCCACAATCCTCCTTTTACTTTTCATTTTGAGACACATTTTTACTGTGTTGAACTTATGATCTTCTTGCCTCCACCCCTAAGTAGGTGTGTTTACAAGTCTGTCCTGCCAGGTTCAGCTTCTGTCTATGCTGTTTCTTAAGCACTTTAGTCTGAAGAAGGAAGTCAAACTGAAGAGACGATGACAATGTGGTAAGAGAGGAAGGGGATCCCGTGATGATAAGAAAGCTGACAGAAATTTCCAAGAGAAAAGGTATGGCATTTGAAGTAAATCCTAAGAAAGGATAGAAATTCCTTTAAAGCAGAGTTGACCACGAGGGTTGGTCAAAACATGATGCTGTCTGAGATAGAGTCACTATACAAAAATGTCTACAAGTTGGAAAGATAAGTGTGTGGCAAAGGAAATCACCAAGTACAGCTACAAACTAGAGCATCACAGCTTTCTCCACCTCAAACTTTAAATATTCTGCACTGTCTCTGTAAGCTCACTACTGTGCCCCAGGACTGTGGGGCACAGGAGGAAGGGCTACCCTGCTGTCCTCTTGGCATTGTTACAAAGCTACTGCATCAAAGTAGTTAAAAATTACACGCATCTTTCCTATACTCTTGTGAAACTAGACTTTTTAATGTGACCCATACAACTGCAATAAGATAATCAATGTGGAAGAAAAAATGAAGGTGGAGTGTCCAATTTGATTTCAAGGTCTGATAAGTTGTTGGATACTCCAAAGTTAAACACATTCCATTAAAATTATGACTATTTAGGAAAACAATTAAATATTTTCCTCTCAGTTTACAAGAGTTATGTCTCAACTGGCCGTTAAGTTAGAACATAAATATTCATTAAGTTCTTTAGAACCAGCAAATGGTAATCAAGTATGTAATAAAGGGGACTATTAAGCATTTACTTGTGCCTAGGGATACCATGAAAAATTCATTATGATACTATGGAATGTATTAACAAAGAAAGTTTGAGAGTCTTTGACTCAGAGCAAGGAGGGGACATGAGTTGCCTGAAGTGAAATTGCAGGCTGACAGAAGCAGAGCAAACAGATCTGAGATGTGCCTTTCCTTATAAAAGTTCCCTCAGAATGGAACAAACACTTAAATGTGAGGACCCTGACTATTGCAAGCACTAGGAGAAAACTCATGCAAAATTCTTCAAATCGATGGGCAAGGCAGTCATCTGGGAGGCAGGACCCCAACAGCACAGAGATCCAAAGCAAACATCGATGAATGGGTTTACATTAAACCAAAATGCTTCAACAGTGGAGGAGCTGATAAAACATAAGCCCTGAAAGGGAGAAACTGTCTTCAGACTACACTTTTAAAGGGATCTGAGAGCTAAATACAAAAGGAACTAAACAAAACAGAAGTGAAATAAGAAGAAACATCTGATTTAAAACAGGCAGTAGACCTAAATTAATATTTCTTAAAAGGAGATACAGAAATGTCTGACAGATCCATAAAATATTGCTTACCTCCAACAAGTTGGGAGGTACATGTTTATTCCGTTATGAATAGCTGTTATGAAAGGGACAAAAAAAATGAGTCAATAGCTCATGGAGAAAAGTGAAACCAAGCACACTGTCAGTTGGACTATATGTTAATACAGCCCTTTCGGACACTATGAATGTATCTCCCCAAATTAAAAACAGAACCACTAGGTCCAGTGATTCCACTATTTGGTATCTATCCCAAAAGAAATAAGATCACAGTGTTGTCACCATAATATTGCTTTATGATATTCAAGAAACGAGTAAATCTGAGTGTCCATCAATGCATCAGTGGCTGAATGGATAAGGAGAATGTGGGTATGAATATACTAGAATACCCTTTAACAATTAAGTGAATGAAACTGGCCTAGTGGTGCATGCTTGGGATTCTAATACTTGGAAGACAGAGGAAGGGATATTGATGCAAGTTCAAGGCCAACAAGAACTACATGATGATGTCCTGTTTAAAAGAGCAGAGGAAGAAATGAGGGTTTTGTCATTTGTGAGAAAAAAAAATGAATTGGAGATCATAATGTTGGGAGAGAATAAGCCAGGAGGCACAGAAAGACAAGCGCCATGTGATCTCAGTCATATGTTAAATCTGTTGTTCTCACAGGGGTGAAGAGAGGAATGGCTTTACCAGATGTGAGGGGGTGGAGAGAGACAAGAAGTGAGGAGAGTCTGGGTAATAAAGTCTAAGTTATGGTTATATAAGAGAAAGAACTAGTGTGTTATCAGTGGACTGACTGTGGTGAGAGATTGCACAATTCATTTCTTAAAGAGGAAATAGAAAAAAAAGATAGTTAATATTTTTTAACCATTAAGAAGTGCTAAATGTTTGAAGTGAGAGCTATGTTTAACATAATTACAGATGCACGTGTGTTTTAGACCAGCACACAATACAGGTAACGTCTTGTCATTCCTTTAAAATATTTTTCATAAATCTTCTCTTTCCTGAATGTGATTCCTTTATTCTCACATCCAGGAACACTGATGGTCAGGAAAGCATCAGTTAATCAATTTGTGATTTAAGAAAGCATCAATCTGTGATTTAATATTCCTGGATGTGAAGCTAGAGGAAGGGGCCATTCTCCAGTAGCAGTCTGACCTTGGTAGGACCGCTGAAGGACATGAAGCAGGGAAGTGATAGAGCCAACTGATCCTGTCTACAGCTGAGGTCTAATTAGGACAAAATGCCTGGGAAAGTCAAAGAGGACAAATGGAGGCAGAGAGAGCTGTGAGGACCCCCTTCAATGTGCCTAGGAATAGCACCAGGCTAGTTTCTTATGGTCACTATAATAAACTTAGTAGCTGAGAATATTGATATATCATCCTAAAGCTCTGCTTATTAGCAGGGTCTCAGTAGACTAAAATCAGTGTTCAGAGAGCTGTGTTTCTTTCTGGCACCTCCACAGGGAAGCCGTTATCTTGTTCTTGGGGCACACTGAAGTGCTTTTGCACTTGGTCTCTTCCTTTATCCTCACTCCCAGGAGCACTGCTGCTCAAGAGAGCATCAGTTGATCAATCTGTGGTTTACTATTCCTGGATGTGATGCTAGAGGAAGAGACCATTCCTCCAGCCATTGTCTGACCTCTGTTTCTCTGCCACATATTTTGTGAACATGATTTAGAAAGACTCACCACGTCAGAGGATCCAGGGTTGTACTGTGTCCGTCTGAGAATCAGCATAATTTCCCCAGAATCTCAATGCAAAAGGTAGCATGCTTAGAGTTTTGTAGATTAGGACATATCTACCTTGGGGAAGCTATCATTTCTACCTATCATGATTCCCCTTCTCAGCACTCTCATGGTGACTGGTGTCAAGAGGAGTTTAGCTAACATAGCTCTGTGTTTCCTTTGACATTCAAGACAATCTTAGGTTTGTGGCCGTGATCACTTCAGAACGAGTTGTTGATTTCTTATTTGAATCGGCATCTTCCATAGGCCACACTGACTCCATTTGCTGACAGGAGAATTTAAGGATTATCATATTGTGATAATTATCATATTGTATGAGGCTAACCAATAGATATTAAGCTATCCTGACACAGAAGGCTCCATGCTATCATTATTTCACTTTGCTTTCAATAAAAGCTGCTACACTTGATAGCCTGGCTATCAAGGTTGGATAGATGGTTTGGGGGTCTCAATGACAAATGTCACGGACCATCCCCCAATGCCTGCCATCAGTATGAAGCCTTGCTTGACCATATGAACCTATGAATTGTTCTTGCTCTGGGAATCAATTCAAAGGGAGCTTTGAGAAAATGGAGGTTAGTCCCAAGAGGATATAGTAAAGTCAATGGATTTTGAATCTAAAAATCCAGGAGAAACAGTTACTATGTTTAGCAACAAAATAAACCAGATAATGTGAGACTGGATGCAATTTTAAAATGAAGATGAGCCAACTGATGTTTCTATCAGAAGTTGCTATGAAGGGGAATATATCTCACCTGGCACTTCTAGTCACTTTACTTTAAGTAGAGGAGACATGTGGCTATAGATACTTTTAATGAGTTCCCTTTACTTCCTTCCATGAGTAAGTACGTGTGTATGTATGTTTGCATGGATGCACATTTGTGTGTTCATCCGGAATCATTCTCCATCACTCTTCCACATCAGTTTTTGAGGCCAGATCTCTCAGTCAAACTAGAGTTTATTGATACAGCTAGTCTACTTAACCAGTTTGCTCTGGAGATGTCTTATGTCTACTTTCTGAGGTAGAAATAACATGGAAGTTCCCATACTCGCCAGGTTCATGGGTTCTGAGGACCCAAACTCTACTTCTCTGCCTTGTGCTGCAGGAGCTTTGACTCCTGAGCAGTCTTTCAGGTCTCTTCAATGATTTCTTGAGCAAATTTGTGTTTCACATAATTTGACAAGGGACAAACTCAAAAAATCAATTAATCAATCTATTATGTAAAACTTTGAACCATAAAGAATATAATTTTGTGTTGAAGAGATGGTTCACCAATTAAGAATGCTCACTGCTCTTCAAGAGGACCTGAATTCTGTTCCTAGCATCCACATAAGCTCAATCTGTAGTGCCAGCTTCAGTGAACCAGACACTTTCTTCTGTCTCCCCTGATGACTTTTATGTATGTGGCAAAACCACACCTATACATACCACAATACAACACACACATACACCTCAGAGAGAGAGAGAGAGAGAGAGAGAGAGAGAGAGAGAGAGAGAGAGAGAGAGAGAGAGAAGGAGAAGGAGGAGGAGGGGGAAGGAGGAGGAGGATGGAGAAGGAGGAGGAGGAGGAGGAGGAGGAGGAGGAGGAAGAAGAAGAAGAAGAAGAAGAAGAAGAAGAAGAAGAAGAAGAAGAAGAAGAAGAAGAAGAAAAAGAAGAAATACTAAAGAATGTAGTATGTTCAGAGTATCTGTTAATGAAAAACAATTATTTGAAAAAGAATTATTTGATATTTAAGTCCTATGAGGTAATTCCTAACACAAACAACTGACCCTCTGGTCCTGGCACACAGCTCCAGGATCTTAGTTCAGGGAGAGAATTACTCTTAGGGATGGTATTGCCAGCAATGGACCATCCTAGAATTACTAGAAAAAAATATTTCTCAGTGTTAGCACACTCCTGGAAAAAAGTAATAAAATGTAAAGGCCCGTGAGGAAGGAAGTCATAACTGTGTGACCTTTCTCCTTTTCCTCCCAGGGCCCTATTCGGAAGGTCTCAAGGAAGAATGCAGGGTGGAACAAGGAAGCTGACAAGAGAGTCCTGAGGATGAGCCACGGAAATCTACTGTTTATACGAGGATCATGGCAAGTCAAACACATCCATTCTATTTAGTCAATCAGCACTTAGACCCTAACGCAAATAAACACACATAAAAGCACAAAGAAGTGAGTACTCCCTCCCTCTCTTAAAACAAACAACAACAAAAGAATCCAACATGGAGATGAGGAGAGGAGGAGCAACAAGAGCCAGTATGCACCCAGAAGAGAAGATGCAGCCTTCATTCCTCTGGCAGCTTCATTCCACTTCCCATGTGGCAGGGTTTCTGCTAACTATGCTCATTAACATTGTCCTCAAATCACTTCTCACACTGTGTCAGGTGAAAGGGACAATTTAGCCATTTCTTCCTTGCATTTTGAACTTTATCACTAATGAACAAACTAATTTAGTGAGAAAAAGAAACAGATCAAAGTGAAAAGGTCAAACCCACAAGGCATCTGGCATTGCTGGGCTGGGGGGGGGTGGTGGGTGTCAGTGGTGACATATTTCAGCTCTGATGCACATACCCAGTAAGAACATTTCAAATTGCATACCATCCTGACTGCCACATGCACATACAACTGAACATGAGGGATTGAACAGTGACTGGGGCTGAGAGATTAAGTAGAATGTTGGTGATCACTATATCGTGTGTTGTCTCTATGGAATCGCTGTATGTGTCAGTAAATACTTTTGCTTAGTTTGATAATGATGATTGACGTTGAGAACAACGATGACTACCCCCAAAATCAATGCTCTCTCAGCATCAATACAATGAATGCTAGTGTAAATGAGTGAACCAGAAACCTATGAAGTTTATTTAATCACAATAGGACAATAGGTTTATGCACTTATCTACATATATAAATGAATAAACATTTCCACAGAGACACATTAAGAATATGGTCAATGTATATATTCACTATGTTACACATGCATACAGTAAATATATATACAAAACTATATGAGAATGTTTATATATATATATATATATATATATATATATATATATATATATATATATATATATGAGCAGGGGTAATGGTATATTCAATTTTCTAGGAACCTATTATCACGCTCAACAATTCAAGGATACCTTGATTTTTTGTCCCTATCTGTTTGTCCTTCCCAGTTCCTGATTGTTGTGAAACAAATCCCGGATTTGATATGATTACTGTTGGCATCAGGACCACCAAACCGGTGATGTTGCGCCCAGGTGACATCACCCAGGCGACAGTGTGACCCACCCACCTGTTGCTAAGGCAACAGCAACCATATTCCCAGAATTCACCTTGACCCACTGCCCACCTTTACCTTTGGCTACGTCATGCCACGTCACTTTCCATATATATATGTATGGAGGACCTCTCTCTCTCTCTCTCTCCTCTTCTTTTTCCCTTTCTCTCTCCTCGCCGCTACCTTGTCCCCCCCCCAATAAACCCCTCACGTGAATTGGCTTGGTGCGGTTTTGCAACGTGCGACCATCTCTACCGCCGAGCATACCAGAATGTACCAGCAATTTTTTTTACAACATTGGTGCCGAAAAACGGAAACTTTAACGCAAGCTGCTACAGGGTCCAGATGGGGCCCAGGTTGCCGCTTGGAGTGGCCTTCCAGCCGCCCATGTGGTCTGCCACTGCCACTGCAACCTTGACCTCTGTCACCGTCCACAAGTCGCCAATACACTACATAGACTTCTACTGCAACCACTGCTCCCTGCTGCTGCCGCTGTTGCTCTGCCCAGCCGCCGCCAGACTCAAAATCTTCCACCACGTGGAGCCACACCAAACAAACAGTTCCACGCCTCCGGCTATCTGACTGCGCAGTCCGCAAACACGCACCGGCATTTAAATTGATAAGGAGTTTTTCCATCCGCAGAAGGGCCTCTTTTGCTCAGATAGTGTCTGGCCAACTCTTTCTGGGCTGAGGGGTTGGCTTTTCATTGCCCCAGTCTCTGACTGGCTTCCTAGCTGACCCGCGAGTTAGGGCCTAGCCCTTGGGTGTCCTCCCCCCCCTCTGCCACTGTGAAAACCCTAGTACTAGGTTGGATTGCTTCCTGACAATTTCCGGGAAATTGTCAGTCGTAGCCCCTAGAAATTACTCGTGGCGACCTGAATTTCTAGCCTGGCCAGCCATAGTTACTGAATATTCTCTGGAACGCCGGCAAGAATATTTCAGTAACATCCCTCAACACCCAATGGGTACTAATTGGTCTACGCCGGTACCTCCAGACACCCCTCTGGGATGTCTCCTAGCAAACCTCAAATCTCTTAAATTAATGCCTGATTTGAGGCCCTCAAAATTGATACACCTCTGCAATAAGGTTTGGATTCAGTACTCTTTAGAAAATAGTTCCAAATGGCCACCTAATGGCACACTAGACTCGATCATTTTAAGAGATCTCCATACATACGGCCAGCAGTCCGGTAAATGGAGGGAAATCCCAGATGTTCAAGCTTTTATCTATCTTCGCTCTCAACCCTCTATGTGTTCTGCTTGTTCTCCATTCAACTTCTCTTAGCTATGAAACCTATTCCTCCACTGCTAGATGACTTCACAACCCTAGACCCAGCTAACAAACCTCCTCCCTACTGGTGCAGACCTGCTTCTGCACTGCCTTCTGCACCGCCTAAAACTCAAACCGCTGTCTCAGTTTCTCTTTCTCACCAGGTTACCCCTGGGCCTACTAGCTCTACCTCTCCAGACTCCTCCCCTCCTTCTGTGCCAGCTGCCTCCAATCACCCTGCATTGGCACCGACCTTCACCCCTCCTATCACTCGTTCTAAGGCCACAGCCAAACCCCCAATTCCTTCTCCTCCAGAGACACCTGACCCAGCACCAGTCAGTCCTTCCTCTAAGGGAAGTGGCTGGAGCTGATGGTCTGGTCAGAGTACATGTCCTGTTCTCGCTGAGTGAACTTTCTCAAATAGAACAAAGACTGAGTTCGTATACTTCTAACTCTTCCAAGTTTATTAAGGAGTTCCAGTATATCACTCAATCTTATAGCTTGACTTTCCATGATGTTCATATGATTCTTACTAACAATTTACTTCCTGAAGAATGCAGGGAGTTTGGGAAGCGGCAAAAACGCATGCAGATGAAATTCACCAAACAGATGCAGCGCATCCAATTGGATCTGAGGCAGTGCCCGACCAGGATCCTCGATGGAATTACAATTCCACAGGTGGTATCTTAACCAGAGACAGGTTTATTATGTGCCTTCTGACTGGCCTCAGAAAGGCAGCCTTGAAGCCAGTTAACTTTGAAAAACTCCAAGAGGTTGTCCAGGACAGACAGGAGAACCCATCCCAATTCCTAGAACGCCTCACAAAGGCTCTACTGCAGTACACTAATTTAGATCCTGAAAATCCAGAAGGTAAGCAACTTCTGATGACCTACTTTTTTCCAGAGCTACCCCGACATAAAAGCTAAACTTAGGTGGTTGGAGAGAGGGCCCCTGACTCCACAGGCAGAAGTCTTGGCGCTGCCTTCAAGGTGTACCATGAGAGGGATGAGAAAGACAAAAGACAAAAGTACCACATGCTGGCAAAGGCTTTCCAACCAGCCTCAGCTGCTAACCCGGACTCCTGGTCTCCTAAGGCTCAGGGTCCACCAGGCCCCTGCTATAAATGTGGTCAACAAGGTCACTGGGCGAGGGCCTGCCCCAATCCCAACAAGCCAAGGGGGCCATGTCCTAGGTGCCATCAGGAGGGACACTGGGCCGTCAACTGCCCTCATGTGATAAGGAACAGAGGGACATCACTCCCAGGTAACCCTTCAGCCAGCCTCCTAGGCTTGGCTATGGATGATTGACGGGACCCGAGCTCTCTTGACCCGACCACGCCTATCACTAACAGGGAGCCCCTGGTAGCTATCATGGTATGTGGGCGGCCCATCTCCTTTCTCTTGGACACTGGGGCCACTTACTCGGTCCTGATGGAGTTTTGGGGACCCACTTCACCTTTGCGTTTTCCTATTGTCGGGGTAGGAGGACAACCTTATCTCCCCCATCAGACCCCACCACTGAGTTGCATTTTTAGGAGTGTACCCCTCACCCATTCCTTTTTGGTGGTGTCAACCTGTCCTGTTCCCTTATTGGGAAGGGATCTTTTAGCTAAGTTGGGAGCTTCTATTTCCTTTGCTCCACCCATTTGCCTAAACCCAAGCTCGCCAGCAGTTCCTCTGTTCCTTCTCCTAGCCAGTCACCCTACTAACACTAACATGGTGTTTCCTTTACCAGCTTCTCAGGTGGACCCCGAGTTTGGGATGTCCAGAACCCCTCTGTTGCTAAACACCATTCTCCCGTTGTCATCCAGTTAATGGATTCCACCAGGTACATCACCCAGGCTCAACACCCGCTTTCCCTTCAGAGCCTCAGGGGACTTAAGCCTACATTTCTGACCTTTTAAGGAAAAGACTCCTTCGCCCCACCTCTTCTCCCTTTAACGCTCCTATACTGGCAGTTAAGAAACCCAATGGTACCTATCGACTGGTTCAAGACCTCAGACGCATTCATTCTGCAGTGGTTCCCCTCCATCCTGTTGTGGCTAACCCCTATACTCTTCTTTCCACTATCCCCTCGGGAACTTCCCATTTCTCAGTCCTAGATCTCAAAGATGCATTTTTCTCTATCCCTCTAGATGTCCAGTCACAGAACATATTTGCTTTTACCTGGACAGATCCTGACACCCACTTTTCTACCCAGCTCACTTGGACTGTTTTACCTCAAGGATTCCAGGACAGCCCACACTTATTTGGCCAGGCCCTAGCTTCTGACTTACTCTCTTTATCTCTCCCTAAATCTAAGATTGTACTTTATGTAGATGATTTCCTTCTCTGTAGCCC
>JAPYYD010005005.1:0-12557 GCA_028551405.1 Uromys caudimaculatus | reverse complement strand
TAAAGGTCTCTCTTGATCCAGAAGTGGTGGTTTTGCCTGTGCTCAAAGGTGTGTCAGCACTTCTGGGATTCCCTGTTCACGTGGAGCCTTGTGGCCCAGGCTGAGGTCCCCAGGCACCAGTGTAAATCGGAAAGTTCACAGTTTTTCTGTCCCTGGGTTCTCAGGCCCTGGATCCCGGCAGATCCGGGCGGGTCTGGGTGAGAGGTGCTGCTCCCCTCAACCCCACTCACGGCCTTTCCAGGCTCCTGGGAGGGCACCCCTCTCCAGTGCTCATTGGCTACCGACTCCTGGTGGCGCAGGCAGAGGTTTCCACCCGCAAGTGGAATCCGGAAGTTTTGGAGTTTTTCTGTCCCCAGGTTCTTAGGCCCCGGATCCCGGCAGATCTGGGCGGGTCTGGGCGAGAGGTGCTGCTCCCCTCAACCCCACTCACGGCCCTTCCAAGCTCCTGGGAGGTTACCTTTCTATGGCGCTCGTTGGTTACCAACTCCTGGCGTCCCAGGCCCCCCGCATGTATCTTGTATTAAGAGTGATAGTGATGACTTACATGACCTAGAAGTTGTCAAGTGTCCTCGGCTACCTTTCATAAAGTAGGGAATAACTTGATAACCTAAAGAGAAACATGAGCAGGCACTGTGGATGCAGTGACTCTGTTTTTGTCTGCTACAAACCCAGAGCTTGAGCTTATGCAGAGTGAAAGGTGGAGTATCTCAAAGTGTTATCATGAAGGAAGTTGCTTTGGGAAGTGTCTATTTAGAACATATTAGTTCTGCAAATCAGTGCATTTCATTAAGACATTTTCAGTCTTCTTCCCTATTTGCAGACAATTTCCTCTTACCAACTAGCTCCGTGTGTGTGTGTGTGTGTGTGTGTGTGTGTGTGTGTGTGTGTGTGTGTGTACAAGTACATGCATGTGTGCATGTGTAAATTCATGCATGTGTGTGTGTTTGTGTGTGTGAGTATCAGTACTCTTAGAGCTATTCCCTGGAGTATGAAGTTATTACAGGAACATGGAAAATTTACCAGTAGCTAAACCATTTTTAAAATGTATCTACCTTGCCTATCAACCATTAATGGCCTAAAGACCATCAGGGAGGGATGGATTAAATTTTTAAAAACAGCTATGGCTACTGTTTACATCAATATTTAACAATGTGAACCAGTTTGATTCTCATTTCTGCTTTTCTATTACTTTGATACTGTCATGACCAAATTTGATCATTTCTAATATAAACACTCACATACGATCATCATTTTATGTAAATACGTATTATACACAGTGGCACACAATGCACGCATGCACACACATGCACTCACCACCTATAATGCATGTGCACACTCACATACTATCTAACACATGGACATTCACAGTATAATCATGCATAACTCCTCTCACATACACATAACAAAAATATACAAATAACACCAATCCCCCACATAAACACCATAAACAAAAACAAGCACACATTTTCTTATATGCATATACACCTCATATATTCATAATACCTAACACATCTACAATGCACATATACATAATACTTAGTATAGTGGCACATACCCACAATCGCACACATCACACATAAACAATGACTTCTTTATCTAAACAATCACAATATCTTATATTTTGCTAGCAACATGACTCAATTAGCCCAGTATTTGCCTGGCACGCATGAAGATTTGAGTTTAATCCACACCCTTGAAAATAATTTCAGACATTATAGTACACGAATGTAATCTTACTCTTAGAGAAGCAGAAATAAGTAGATCCTGGGAATTCTCTCTCCAGCAGGTTTAACCTACTTAGACAGCTCCAGGCTAGTGAGAAATCCTGCTCAAAATATAAGATGGATAGCTCCCAAGGAAGGACATTAAAAACTGTCATCTAGCCTACATATGTACATCCATATTCATGTGCATGTACCTTCATACATGCAAATATGTAAAACACAGAAATATATATCATGTGTCATTGAAATGTCCCTATCAAAGTTAATTGTTAAAAAAAGTTGTGAAAAACTTCACCATTTTTGCAAGTCTTAAAACCTCTCATGGCAGAGTTCCAGAGTATATGCTAATTTGTATGACTGTAGTAAGGTGATCTACTAATTAAGGCAATGAAACTGAGTGTGACATTATAATAATTAACTCTTTGAAAGTAATTATTTAATCTTCATCCAAATTTGTCAGTGATCTGTGCTTAGTTGGCTCATGATCACCAACAGAAACTATTAGTTGGATGGAGTTCTGAGTACAGGTCATAGAAACCATTTCTCCTGATTTTATTGTAGTTTCATTACTGGATGATCTTAACAAGATTTCATAATTAGAGTCTTCTACAGATGATCATGACCACCACTCATCAGTGACCATTTCTGTATTTAGAGAGAAAAATCCAACTACCTTAACAACCAAGTGACTACAATGTGCAAATGATTCAAAGAGTAAGGAAATTAATTGACTAATTTAGTTTCTGGATCATTGGCTGACTGACCATGTAGGTGTCTTCTAAGTGATGAGGTGCTCTGACTTTTAGAGTGAAAAAAAAATTCAACAATAGTTAGCATGATTGACAGTTTCTTGGGTTTGCATTTTCTTATTATCTTTTTCTACTTTTTCCAGCTTGTTGCCTGCTATTCTCAGCCTGCCTTGTATCACTTGAATTCCTTTTACCCCCTCTTGCAATAGAATTTAAAAATCCTTCCATATGATATAAAGTTATGCAGCATATTCATAGAAATATAAAAATAGAATAAGGTTTGGAAAAACAGAGTCAAAATATTAGCTCATATTTGCAGTAAGTTATAAGGTTGAGTTTTATCTTTAGTTTCAACAATCAGTACCAGAATTATTGCTTCTTCTTCTTCTTCTTCTTCTTCTTCTTCTTCTTCTTCTTCTTCTTCTTCTTCTTCTTCTTCTTCTTCTTCTTCTTCTTCTTCTTCTTCCTCTTCATTATCATTATCATCATCAAATTGTGTAGTTTTATAATATTAACAAAATATTAACTACAGTGAACATTGCATGGGGAAAAAGAATGGTTTGGAACTGCAGAGATATGATGGTGTAAGAGTGCTTGCTACTAAAGCACAGTGGCCTGAATATGTGTCCCCTGAACTCACACACAACGTTGGGAATGGCCTCACACACTGTAATCCCAGTGCTGTGGAAGATGAAGATTAGGCGGTGGGCTTGCCCAACCACAAACTAGTAAGCCTTAACCTTAGTCAATGACCTTATCTCATGGAAATAGGTGTATAGAAATACAGGAAGGCACCCACATTTATGGACAACTCACCTATTCACAGGCCTACAGCACACATAGCTTCTTATTTAAGTGTTTGCCAGTTGGTCACATCTTGTGACCTTGATAAAATGAAGTTGTTGGGTTCCATCAAATTCCTTCTACAACACTTTCCCTCTAGGGCTTTGAGAGTTTAATAAGGCTACCTTCATAAAGTTTCTTACAAGCCACATGTTCTCTTCTTATATAGTTATATTTTATTGTCATATCAAAAAACCTTCCACTGAAACTAAAACATTTTCTATATCAAAAATATAAGGCCTTTTCTGTTTTATTTTTGCAGTGCTAGAGCTTGAACTGAGGGGCTTGTCCCAGCTAAAAGTACTATACCACTGATGTGTACTTTTGATACTGATGCTTTTGTTTTTGTTAAAAGCACAGCCTGAAAGTTAGAAGTCAAGTCAAAAGTCTCTCCTACACTGAAGGCATTAGCCCCAACCAGTAAAGGCTATCACCAAACACATAGCATGGCCAGTGACATATATACATGTGTGTATAATCTTTTGGCCAACAGCAAGGTGTTAGAGTTTTCTTTCTGGACCCAGAACAATCATTAAGCATTCAATTGCATGCTTACTTTGTCAAACAATTGAGAAAAATAAAATGCCAAAATGAAAAGTCACAGAAAACAGCTATGTTGTCTTTAATGGGAATGGCCCTAGATGCTCATATATTTGAATGCTTAATCACTAGGCACGGTGCACCTTGTTGGTGGATGTGTGTCAATGAATGTAGACTTTGATATTTTAAAACCTTGCTTTTTTGCTCTCTGCTTGTTTTTTATGGATCAAGATGCAAAATCTCAGGTATTATGCTTCCCCATCATGCCTATCTGCATTCTGTCATGACGATCACGGATTAATCCTCTAAAATTATAGTAAGCAAGCCTCGAGTTATATGTTTACTTTTAAAAGAGTTACCATGGTCACTGTGTCTCATCACAACAATAGAATAGTAACTAAGATGTTTTCAGAGTAAATCTTACCATTCAACTAGTTAATTGTCAATTCTTAAGTTCTACTGTGCCCTTATCTGGTATAAGTTGACTGAACACATCATCTAAGATTCTGCAAGAGAAGAGCTTTGATTAATGTTGCTCATTGTATATTATGAGAATTTCCTGCAGTAAGTATGGGGACATTAGGATCAAACATGTTTTGCTCTTTTAAGAGAAGGCAGAAAGATTTATTGTAGGAGATTTGTACATTTGAGGAAGCATGCAAGTTTCACCACAAATCTTTAGAGCTGGAATTTCTGATAAATGAGTGGGGTGAACAAGTCTTGTGAAAAATATGTTTTATGCAGAAATGAGTTACGTTTAAAAAAAAGCAGAGTACATCTGTATGTTAAGGCCTGGTATAATGTACACAATTAATAAAGTCCTGGTTAATTCCTACCACAGCCTGCCTGCATTCCCCAATATGTGAATCATTGTTTTTCATCTATCTTTTATAGAATCATTTTTCTTTTCCTACTTATACTGATAACAACAGCCTCCTGTTTATATCAAGCCTGCTCTGTAACCATCTGGGCAGGAATGATGTTTTCATGAATCTTGCATGTCCTTCCCTTTGATTGTCAGACTACAGAAATAGTATATAGACCCTGAGAAATTATCATTTCCCCTTAAACTTATGCTGGGGAGGTAGAGGCCAAAAAGGTACCAGGAAGATAGGAATCTATCATCCAGAAAGGAGTGTCATAGTTTCTAACAATTTATGGAGCACCATGCATCAGACTGGAGCTGAGTTTGATGATAGGTCAATGATAGCCAGGTCCATTCCATATGCAGAAACACTTATCTGTGGATTCATTTTGCACTCTTTTGAACCAAAACCTCATGTCAATATTCAGATGATGGATGTGGAGTTTTCACTGGACCTCATTCCCATTCTTTCTAATGTTGTCAAATTAAAATCTTATTTTCACCATTACTTGATATTTAATTGGACAACTGAGGATGAATAGTCAAAGCTTGCTTACTGTTTATGCTGGGGACCAGTTTCTATCTGTAACAACTCTAGTACATCTTTATGTATTTAATTATTTTTTCCCAGAGTCCATGATTTCCTGAAATCCTCATTCCCCACCAACTTGATCCTTCATTTTTTTCTCAGCTTCATTCCCCATCATTCTTCATTCTCTAATTCCATTGAGACTGGAAAATAGATATATATTATGCCTCACTGTTCTGCATTAATAATGTCTATTTTATTTTGTGAATTCTGATGTTTTAGTTGTGTTGATGTCTGAGGATTTGCTGAATTTTAAGAATGATCTCTTATCAGGCTGAATTAGTTAATAGTGAGGAAGAGCAAATATACATCTTTGTATATTTACATACATGAAAAATATGTAAGTTTTTGTATATTTACATACATTAAAAGTATGCATATTTTCATTTGCAATCCAAACTCCCAGAATCAGCTTGGAACACTGTAGAAAATTTACAGACAAGTTTAACTTCTACTAAAGCTTCTGAATACATTCAGTTTTCCGAGAACTATGTGTCTCCTGGGCTAGCTCTTACCTTCACCTTTAATACTCTCACAAACTTTTATCAGAAGTAAGAAGAGATAAATTTGCACTGAATAACAAAAAATTTTTCCAAGGCTGATTGACTGACTCGAATTTTAATTATTATAGAGAAATCAGAAAGTGAAGTGAAGAGCTGAATTATCTTGGAGTATCTTGGCATTTTGGCCCATTAAATAGTCATTTAGTGCTCACTTCTATGCTTGCTTATTGTCTTTGTGAATATTGATTAAGTCCTTTTGAAATGTATAAACAAGACTTCTAGCTTTTATCAACTGAGAGGCTAGGGGTGATATAATATAGCATCTGAGACTTATGCTGGAGTTGTTCCACTTAACTCTAACCTGCCTGCATGAGGTACCCACCAACATATTTGAAAATTAATCTTAGTTTATGAATTTCTTTGTTATGTTACTAAAAAAACCTTCATGAAACTGGTACTATCATGATAGTGTTCATGTATATAAAGGCCCACAGAGGTCAGAAGAATGTTTCAGATCTCCAGGGTTTGGCATTGCAAATGGTTGTTAGTTGCTCAAAATAGGTGTTGGGTGCTAAATTTCTATGCTCTGGAAGTGAAGAAAGTGATTTTGATTACTGAGTCAATTCTCCAACCCTTAAGACAGCATCTTTAATTTTGTCTTAAGCATTTTAACAACAGCTATCTGTATGATTTGAGTGGTTTCAGGGGATTTGAAGGAATTTATAGTCACTTTTTTCCAGAAAATGAGATCACTGGACAAAACTGACTGACACAAAAAGTCCATAGTTCATAAGGTGGAAAAAACCTATAATAGGTAACAAAGGAGTTAGACATGAATTTTGACTATACACCAAGCTCATAATCTTGTTTGTGAAATTGAGGTTAAGTTTTACACATTTACAACTAGGGAAGAAGTGTTACAAAATGTATTATTGTTATTTTAACAATCTAACTAGAAATGTCTCTATAAAAAGATTATCATACCTAAAGTGTATTGATGTCAAATTTTGTTTGTTTTGTCAAAATTCTCTTTTCTTGGATGACAGGACATTTAAACCAGGCTCAAGAGTGAGCGCCTCTTTCTCTTTCTATAAAACTTATATTTCTTATATTATGCTTCACTTTTTATAAATGAAGCAAAATCAGTATTTCCATGTTTGTCAAGCTTGGGTCTGTTTAAAGAAGAGAGAATGTGAGAGAATGAAGCTGGGGAGACCTTGAATCAACACATTCTATTAACACATATCTCTGTTGTGAGTTTCCTTTCTCTCTTCAACCACGTCTTAGGTTTCCTATCCCAAAACACTTTTCTACTCAAAGAATGCCAACAAAGAAACTAGGGACCTATAAACATGTTGTTTTAAAGATGTGTAAGTGTTAAATAATTTTACTTCTGAATCTGGGGCAACTGATGTACATTTTCAGGTCTTGATTAAATACAAAGCAGAAGTCACAAAGGTACAGGTTATGTATAAGGGAGTACAATCCCTTTTATAGTATTGCTGCACTTCTTATCAAAGTTTTACACAAAAACTCAATGAAATAATCATTGTTTTGGAAATATATTCTCTGATATTTTATAATTTATTCTATTCTCCAAATACACAGAATGATGGCTAGTATTGTCAATTTGACAGGATCTAGAATCATATGAGAACCAGGTCTATGGGGTTGCCTTAAAGGACTGTTTTTATTAGATTAATTTATGTGTAGAGACATATCTAAACTCTGGACAAGATCTTTCTCTTTGTTGGTATCCTGAATTGGGAAACTGAACTGAGTATATGTGTGCAGGTGTTTATTGTGTTCTCATTTTTTTTTCCTCCTTTTTTATTTTTGATACTTTATATACATTTCCAATGTTTCCCCTTTTCTGAGTCTCCTCTTTGTATACCCCCCATCCCCTCCCCAACCCGCCTCTAGGAGGGAATTCCACCTCCCACCCCACCCCCCCTTCCACCCATCCCCATTTTCCCGCCTTGATATTCCCCTTTACTGAGGCCTCTAACATCCTCAGGCCCAAGGGCCTTTCGTCTCTCCCTGATAGCCATCGAGGTCATCCTCTGCCACATATGTGGTCCAAACCATAAGTCCATCAATGTGTATTCTTTGGTTGGTGGTCCGAATTCCAGGAGGACCGGGGGAGGGAGGGGAGGTCAGGCCCATTGACTCTCTTGCTCCCTCCATGGGGCTGCAAATTCCCTCAGCTCCTTCAGACCTTCCTCCACCTCCTCCATCTGGAACCTCACTCTCAGTCCAGCGATTACTGGTAAGTGAAACTTGGGCGTTCTGAACTTTTGGGCTAATATCCGCTTATCAGTGAGTAGGTAGAAAGGTAGGATAGATGTGTGTAGTTAAGGAGAGAAATTGAAGATGAGTATGACAAAAATACATTCTATGATATTCTTAAAGAGTTGGTAAAATAATTTTATACACCTTTCTCCTGTGAATTTCATAAAACCTGACTGTAAACTCCTGAGGATAAACTTCATATATGACAATATCCTGTGTCTGAATCCAGAATATGAGGTATCACCATGGGAACATTCTACTATACCTCAGCCCATATAGTTGTCTGATGCTAGCAATCACAGGAAGAGAAGTGGTGACTGTAAAGTTCCAGATTTGTTTTTCAAGATAGTGTCCGTTTTGATAACAGATTTAAGGAATTATTAGTATCACAGAAAGACAGTGTAGTGGGCGATCTGAAGGGAGTTCACTCTGCTGATGTTAGCCAAAAAATCTCCTCTTACAAATTTGAGAGATAGAGAGGAAATTCTACATGTTGTAGTTGATAACCTGCCCATTGTATGTACTTACAATGAGGTTATCTCTAGTGCACTGGTGGCAAATATTCTGCCTTTTAGTTAAATGTATCCATTGCATAGGAATGGATATGCCGCCTTCATAGCATAAAAAGGTGAGCAACACAAAGTTAACAACATCCATAGAAAAGTACTTTCTATACTTCTAGAATAGCTTGTGGGAGGGGGCACTGCTACAGGTGAGCATGACCTGAGTTGCACCTAGCCCCAGTCTCTCAAAAAGGTGGATAATGTTGAAATGACTTAGGAAATAAGTTCATGAATTTGTATGTGTTTTGGCATCATGAAAACCCATGGATTCTTATTATAAAATGAAAAAGGTCCTCACATTCTGTCACTCAGAAATTAAAACAGTGGTCAAGCAGTTACACAAAACTGAACAAGCAACACTAAGGCTGCCCGATGATGATAGGTAGGATGTTATCATGTGTGCTTATATGTATTGGTACACACATGTGTGCAGGCACACAGAGGGCTGAGGTTAGTGTCAGCAGTTCCTATCACCCCATTTTTTGAGACAGGGGCTCTCATTGTTCTAGAGTTCACTGGTTGAGTTATGTTGGCTAGCCACCAAACCCAGGGGCTCTAATCTGGGCACCTCCCAGTGCCTTACTCGAATTTCATTCAGTTCTGAGGGATCCAAATGAGGTTCTCATGCTTACATAGGAAGCATTTAACAGACGAATGAAACAATTTTTTAAAAAAGTATATGGGAGCCACCACACCCAAGCCCCCTGTGCTATTGCTAGCATACATGAACCCTAACAACACATGAAACATGCTCATAGTTCAATCTGCTCTTGAAAGAAGTAGGTGCTTGTCACGGTCCTCCATTGTCTCACTTCTGCCCAGATCAAATTCAATTGGTATGCTCCTGTGGAGCCTCCTCTATTCTCCTCCAAATGATACATTTAGAGCTTAGAGAGGGAGGGACAGTGCAACAAAATGAAGATTGCCCTGGTGAGTGAAAGAGACAAGAGAACAGAGCCTAGTTGTGCTACACAGATTCCTGTGAGCCCTGAGGGTCAGGAAAGTTTCTTCCATATGATATTTCTCTGTTTCCTTATGTTATTGCTTTAACCACTTCAGTAGCTCTAACACTTACAAGAAGAAAGGTTTTTTGTTTTTTTTTTTTTTTTTTTTAATAAGAACTTGTGTTCTGTCATCCTCCACATTCAACATGAGAATATTCAGCAAGAACAAGGTAAATATGCCATACAGATATGTGTTCTTTTGTTCAGTGGAAGAAATGACTTCCAATGAGGATGTGGACTTCAGTACACAACAGTGAATTTAACCTACATTACCAACGCACTATTAATAAAAGTGTCCAAACTGTGTGTATTCTGAAACCTTTTAAAAGATGATATTTGAGGGTGACAACATTTCACATTGTTCAGAAGATAAAGCCACTTGCTACCAAAACTGTCACCTTGAGTTCAATCCCCAGAACTCATATAGTAAAAAGAGAGAATTCTGAAAAGTGTTCTCTGACCTACACACACACACACACACACACACACACACACACACACAAACACACATAAACATACACATGGCCATGGACGCGTGCACACATGCATAAACAAACACACACACAAAGGTAACCACAGCGGAAAGCATCTACAAAATAAAAATGTTAGAGTGTCTGGGAGTGACTGTTAGTAGAATGGCCGGGGACTGCTGCTACTCAGTACCAGTATAGCGCTCATGTGCTGCTTGTCCTGGGGTGTATGTGTGTGTGTGCAGGGAACAAAGTTATTTTTAAAGCCCTGTACTAATGGAAGCTCCTCATTTTTAGGGCAGCATCTGTAACATGCAGTTTCTGTTACATAACAGAGGAAGAATGGTTTTACACTATCCATTTGCCACAGTCTAGAATAACGTGGGAAAAGAGTTGTGCTGTTGTTTTGATCAGGTTGGCCTAGTTGCTTAGCTGTGGGAAACTGTTATTTTGGTTAGTGGATGTATAAAAAAAATGGTTGCTGCACTATATAGAGAAAGAAAAGCAGGAACATGCAGCAAAGATCTATCCACTCCTCTCTTGGTGATAGACATGACAACGTGAAATATTTGCCTTGATTTTCCTATAAAAAGCTTGCTGTAACTTGGAACTGTAAGTTGAATAAACATTTTTCTTCTCTCAGCTGCTTTAGGTTGTAACATTGTTCAAAGTATCAGAATGAAATGAGAAAAAACAGCAGACTTCTAAATATCCTTTTGGTGGACTCAGTCTAATAGAGAGATAGAGGGCATCTGAGGATCTTGCTACTCTGAGGAAGTCTTGTAGCTCTCTCTTCCTAACAGGTGACCAGACTACAGCAGAGTAAATGAAATAGTTATTTACAACTGTCTCCACAATAGAGTGTCAAAATCTCTCTTAAGAGTCTTCTCAAGGATTTCTATGGCTTAATATCAGGGACATGGTAGACCATAATTTGTAAGGTATTTCAAAAAGGAAGAAAATTCCTAACAAGAAAGCATACCATAATTTTAAAAGAAGCATGCAAAATGTTTCTTTTCTATTGTCTAATTATAGAAAATGGTGTGTCTTTTTCTGTTTTTTAACCTGTTTTTCTCCTGTTTCTCAGAAATAAAGTTTTCACGGTTTTATTTTTTCCTTCAGTGAATTATGAATCATCTCTAGGAGAAAATAGGAATCAAATCCTTGGATAGAGAGTCTTCAGAGATCCAATGATGAAGCTATGAAGTAAATATTGCTAAAAATCCTTCTAGATGACTCCTCAGTCACTTGATGAGAGGTGCTGGGGTAATAACATGCTTATTGCACAAACAAGAGGGCCTGAATTTCATCCCCAAACCCACATAAATAGCTGTGTACTTCTGATCCCAGTACTGAGGATTTGGAGACTGGCAAATCCCTATGGTTCACTGAGCAGTCAATCTAGGCTACTTGGTAGGTTCCAAGTTACTAAGAGACCCTGTCTAGAAGAAAGAAAGAAAGAAAGAAAGGAAGGAAGGAAGGAAGGAAGGAAGGAAGAAAGGAAGGAAAGAAGGAAGGAAGGAAGAAAGGAAGAAAGGAAGGAAGAAAGCGACCAAAAGAACAGTGGCAGTGCCTCTGCCTGAGGACCAGCTCCTGAGGCTGGTATCTGCACATACACACACACACACAACACATTGAAAAGATTTTTAGAGACTCTCTTGTCTGTCAGCTAGTGTACAAGGAATTCCTGAGTGGATTTATATAAAGAACCTGTTTATAAAAGTGGGCGGCTGTGGTAGGAAACTTCTGCCTGGGACACTAGGATTCCATAGACAAGCAGCTCCGGGAGAAAATCCTCTCTCCCAGGAACGCAGAAAAACCCATAGCAGGGGCAACGCGTCCCCAGAGCTCACTGACTCTGCCCGCTTTCCGCGGGGACAGAGACTGACGGCCAGCAGCTTCCAGCGACGGCCGGAAACCTCAGCTTGGGCCACAGGGCCACACAGCTAATCAGCGCCGGGACAAAGATCCCTCTCAGGAGATCGCAAGACCCAGGAGAGGGCCAAAGACACGCCCCACAGCTCACCAGGTACTGGCCCGAACCCGCGAGACACAGGGACCGAGGTAGGCGGGCCTAGAAACCCCCCTGGATCCCAAAAGTGGGCGGCTGTGGCAGGAAACTTCTGCCTGGAACTCTAGGATTCCATAGACAAGCAGCTCCGGGAGAAAATTCTCTCTCCCAGGAACTAGGAAAAGCCTCTAGCAGGGGCAACACGAGCCCCAGAGCTCACTGACTCCGCCCGCTTTCCGCGGGCCACAGAGACTGAAGGTCAGCAACTTCCAGGACCAAGATCAGACCTGGTGCCACAGCTCTCCAAACCCAAACACCTCTGAGAGGGAGCTGGTCTTCAAGGAGTACTGACACAGAGACGTGCAGGAGGGGCAAGCCACAACCAGACAGAGTAAGATCAGCTA
>JAPYYD010005004.1:0-12560 GCA_028551405.1 Uromys caudimaculatus | reverse complement strand
ATGAACATAGGAGATTGATGTGCTAAGACAGGGTGTGTTCAACATACCCGTCACTGGGAACCCAAGACCCTAGCAAGGACTTCAGCATGTCATCGAATTCTTCTGGGATGGGATGCTATCTCTGTACAGCTAGTTGCGTGAATTCAAAACTCACTCATGTGCATGAGATTTACTTTTGAGTTTTCAGTTGCAACAATGTTAGTAACAATCAGTCTAATGGGACCACAAGTAGAACAATTAACAAATGTTAGGTTTGATGTTAAAATAGAGTTTACAGAATAACAAAACTGAAATAAGAGCAGGCAGAAGGTGTGTGTTGAGAGGGAAGGTGACGTAACATGCAAATAATCTCAACAGTAAGGATTTGATAATCAGGAAGAAAGTGCTGCCTATATGGACTGTAGGTTTAATATTCTTTGGGAATCAGTGGGGTAAAAGCCAAAACTAGGAATTGTTCCCGGGAGACAGGCTATTGGTAGACATCACACATGTTCTCAGGAAATGAGAACACATAGATAACATCTACAGACATCTGGCCATGGCCTTGTGTTCAATATTGTAAAAACCCAGTGATTTCTCAGGATAAATTGAATAAATGAACAACTCACACTCTAGTCTTTCCATCAATCAGAGAAAAATGTATTGACAACCAAAAGGAATTCAAGAATACTAAATATGGAAGTTAGTGAAAGCAACATATGAAAGAAAGGAAACCAGTAACATTTGGCTAATACTGATATGAATCAATACAGGTCATTATATATTATTTTTACTAAAATAGTCAGGGATACTTGAAATGGACATAGTGATCAAAAATGAAAAAGAATGTGCTGGCAAGATATGATATTTTCTGGTTTATATAGACAAATAATAACAGCCAGGACAATATATTTCTAGACCAACAACTCTACCACTGCAAGCTCTGAGAAGTTTCACATAGCTGAAGTGCATGATAAAGTGCTTAAAACAGCTTTTATGTATATGAGAGAGTACTTTAAAAAAAGTAATCTATGAAAAACAAGCAGTGGGAGGGAGTGAAGAAACAGTCCATGATGTAAAGTTAGAAATTGAATAAAAAAGAAACACAAAACCAAGGGAAATCAGGAAATATGATTTAGATACTTGAGCAGGAACCTCAGAGACAAGCCTCACCAGTGAAGTACAAGAGGTCAAAGAGAGATCCCCAGACACCGATGACCCAAATAAAAGAAACAGATATCTCTATAAAAGCAAATGTTTAATCTAAACATCATACAGCATAAAACATCAAGGAAATCTGGGACAATATTTTAAGAGAAAACCAGAGAATAGGCAAAGAGGAAGGAGAAGAAACTCAGCAAATTTTTTCAACAAAATAATAGAAGGAAATTTCCCAAATGTATAGAACACCAAATAACTGGACCAGAAAAGAAAAGCTCCTCAGCACATAGTAATCAAAACATTAAACCTACAGAACTGGAAAGACTATTAAAAATTACAAGGGAATCAATCTTTTCCCTCTCTCAGTACCAGAGCAGGTTCCCCTCTCCTTTCCACCCCCCCATCCACTTTACCTCCCAGGTCCTTCCATCCCTCCCTAAAGAATGGAAATAGGCAACCTCAGGAGGTAGGAGGCTGGGGGACTGAGCATCAGAGACCTGGGAGGTGAGAGACTCTCAGGACTCAAAGGGAGGGACCTTAGATGAAATGCCCGACAGGAGGGAGAGGGAACATATAGAGCCCACCTTCAGCAGGGGACAGGGCATCACATGAGGGAAAGGGTTGCCATCGCACAGTCATTATTCTGACCCATAATTGTTCCTGTCTGAAAGAACTACAGGGATGGAAATGGAGAGGAGCCTGAGGAAAAGAAGGTCCAGAAACAGGCCCAAAGTGAGATCCAGCTCAGTGGGAGGTCCCAAGGCCTGACACTATTACTGAGGGTATGGAGTGCTCACAAAAAGGGACCTAGCATGACTGCACTCCAGAAGCCCTGACAAGGAGTTGAAAGAGTCAGATGCAGATATTTGCACCCAACCAATGGACAGAAACTGCTGACCCCTGTGGCTGAATTAGGGAAAGGCTGAAAGAAGCTGAGGAGGAGGGCAACCCTGTAGGAGGACCAGCAGTCTCAATTAATCTCGACCCCTGAGATCTCTCAAACACTGGACCACCAACCAGGCATCATTCACTGGCTGATATGAGGCCCCTAACACCTATACAACAGAGGACTGCTGGGGGTGTGTTTAATCAGAAATGATGCACCTACCCCCCAAGAGACTGGAGTTTAGAGGTCAGGTAAGGTGGGGGTGGGGAGTGGGGACATTCTGGTAGAGACTTGAGGGTGGGGAGGAGGTATGGGATGTGGAAAAGTCAGAGGGTGGACTGGGGGTCGAGAATAAAATCTGGAATGTAAAAAAAATTACAAGGAAAAAAGACAAAGTAAGTTATACAGGCAGACCTCTTCACTTTAAACTCCATTCTCAATGAAGACTCTAAGAGCCAGAAAGGACTGAACAGATGATCTAAAGATAGATTGTATAAAATCACAGACACCATCCTAGAATACAATACACCCAGGAAACTGTCAATCACAATTGTTAGTGGAAAATAAGACATTCCATGTTAAAACCAAATTTAAGCAACATCTATCTACAAATGAAGTTCTACAGAGGTGCTAGGAAAACTCCAAGAAAAGATGGTATTCACACCAAAGAAAACACAAGAAATAATTAATCACAGCAAGAAAATCAAAAGAGGAGACACCCCCCAGCACACATATCCCACTCCCACCTCTTAGCAACAGCAGCAACAATACCACAAAATGTGAATCAAAACAGAGTGCCATTTCTTTTCTTTTCTGTTTTTATCATTAGTTTGTTTATTCACTTTACATTTTTCCAGCCTTTCACCCTGAGATAGGGTCTGTTTTTGTTACTGAGTTGTGTTTCTTGTATGCAGGAAAATGCTGGATCCTGTTTGTATATCCAGTCTGTAAGCTAAGGTCTTTTTATTGTAGAATTGAGTCCGTAGATGTTTGTATATATTAAAAACAGATGATTGTTAGTTCCTGTTATTATGCTGTTGTATGTGGTATTGCATGTATGTGATTTTCTCCTTTTTCTTTTGTTGTGAGATGATTAATATTTTGTTTTTTTCCTTGGTGTAGGTACACTCTTTGTGCTGATGTTTTTCTTCTAGAATCCTCTGTAGGGCTGGATTGGTTTTTAATGACTGAATAATAGCCTATGATGTATGCACAGCATCTTTTCTTCACCTTTTCTCCTGTTGTTAAGCTCCTAGGCTAAGGACGTATTTTAGCTAAATAGTGGTACAATAAAGGCAGTTATGTAAGTGGCATTTGTATGATTTTTATTACCTTTGTATATATGTCTTGAAGAGGTATATTCAGATCATACAGTGATTCATAAATCTAGAGGACTCATCTTATTTTCTGTAATGGTTGTTCTAACTTACATAGCCACCAACAGTCTTTTTTTAAAATTGTTTTTATTTTTTTGATTGAATATTTTCTTTATTTGCATATCAAATGTTATCCCCTTTCCAGGTTCCCTCCTGGAAACCCCCTATCCCATCACCCCTCTCCCTGCTTCTATGAGGGAGTTCTCCAACCACCCAACCACTCCTGCCTCCCCACTATCAAATTCCCCTACACTGGGGCATTGAATCTTCACAGGACCAAGGGCCTCTCCTCCCATTGATGCCTGACAAGGCCATCCTCTGCTATATATGTGGTTGGAGCCATGGGTCCCTCCATGTGTACTCCTTTATTGGAACCACCAACAGTCTCAAGGGTTTCTTTTTCTACACATCCTCGCCAGTGTTTGTTACTATTGTTAGTTTTGATAATAGTCAATACCAAGCTGTCTTTTCAGGATACTCTTTTTTTTTCCTTTCATGTTTTTTATTTTATTTTTTTTTAATTTTTAATTTTTGATACTTTATTTACATTTCAAATGTTTCCCCCTTTCCAGGTCTCCACTTTGGAAACCCCCCTCCCCTTCCCTTTCCCCTTCCTGTGCCTCTATGAGGGTATTCCCCCACCCACCCACCCGCACACCTACTCCAGTCTTTCCACCTTGACATTCCCCTATACTGGGACCTCTAACACTCTCAGGCCCAAGGGCCTCTCCTTCCCCTGATGGCCAGCAAGGCCCTCCTCTGCCACATATGTGGTCCGAACTATGGGTCCCTCCATGTGTATTCTTTGGTTGGTGGTCCAGCCTCTAGGAGCAGGCCAGGGGGTCAGGCCAGTTGACACTGTTGCTCCCTCCATGGGGCTGCAAACCCCCTCAGCTCCTTCAGTCCCTTCTCCAACTTCTCCATCTGGGACCTCACACTCAGTCCAATGGTTACTGTGAAGTGAAACCTGGGTATTCCAAACTTTTGGGCTAATATTCACTTATCAGTGAGTACATACCATGTTCATTCTTTTGTGACTGAGTTATCTCACTCAGGATGATATTTTCAAGTTTCATCCATTTGCCTGTGAATTTCATGAAGTCATTGTTTTTAATAGTTGAGGATACTCTGTTTTGTTTTTGTTTTTTTTTTTTCGAGACAGGGTTTCTCTGTGTAGCCCTGGCTGTCCTGGAACCTGCTCTGTAGACCAGGCTGGCCTCGAACTCAGAAATCCACCTGCCTCTGCCTCCCAAGTGCTGGGATTAAAGGCGTGTGCCACCACTGCCCGGCTCAGGATACTCTTAATGTCACTATTCCTGAGGTTGTAGATGAGGGGCCCACTACCATGTAGAACACAGACACAACTTTGCTCTGGTACATGGAGTATCTGGACTTTGGTATCATATACATGAATGTGATAGTCCCATAGAAGAGAGTGACTGCAGTGAGGTGAAAGCTGCAGATGGAAAAGGCAGGAAATAATCTACATCAGAGCTGAAATCAATCAGTTAGTAAAAAAGAAAACAGTATAAAGAATCAATGAAACCAAGAGCTGGTTCTTCAAGAGAATCAATAAGATAGACAAACCATTAGCCAAACTTACCAAAAGACAGAGAAACAGTATCCAAATGAAAAGGGAGACTTAACATCAGACAATAAGGAAATCCAAGGAATCATTAGGTCTTATTTCAAAATCCCATAATCAACAAAATTGGAAAAATCTTAATGCAATGGATGATTTTCTAGACAGACACCATTTACCAAAGTTATATCAAGATTTGGTAAACTGTTTAAACAATCTTAGAACTCCCAAAGAAATAGAAGTGGTCATTAAAGGGATCCCAACAACAACAAAGCCCAGCCTCGGATAGTTTCAGTTCTGAATTCTACAAGACTTTTAAAAAAAGCTAATACCAATACACAAATTATCCCACAAAATAGAAATAGAAGGATCACTGCCATACTCATTCTATGAAGCCACAGTCACCCTGATACCTAAACCACACAAAGGCTCAACAAAGAAAGAAAACTTTAGACCAATCTATATTATGAACATTGATGCAAAAATACTCAATAAAATACTTGCAAATTGATTCTGGGAATACATATAAAAACAACCATCATGATCAAATAGGCTTCATCCCAGGGATGCAGAAATGGCTCAATATACAAAAAAATCCATCAACACAATCCACCATATAAACAAACGGTAAGAAAAAAAATCCCTTGTAATTTTCAATATTCTGTCTATTTAAATGTAATGTTATCTTTTTCCCATCTAAATTTTAATATAGTTTTCTGGTCTGTATGTATAGTGTTTTGATTATTATGTGCTGAAGGGTCTTTCTTTTCTGGTCCAATTATTTGGTGTTCTATATATTTGGGAAATTTTTTCTATTATTTTGTTGATAACCTTCACTGGTTTTCTTCTGCTTTCTCTATGCCTATTCTTCAGTTTGGTCTTTCCACAGTGTCCTAGTTTTCCCCAATATTTTCATGCTAGGTGACTTGCTTTGATGGAGGTATCAATTTCTTCTATTAGATCTTCAATGTCTGAGATACTCTCTTCAATCTTGTGTACTTTTTTGTTTAGGTTTTACTCTGAGGTTCCTGTTCAAGTACCTAAATTATTATTTCTGATTTCCCTTGGTTTTGGTTTTCTTTATTGATTTAATTTTTAGTTTTGGATCTTGGACTTTTTTATTCTCCTTCTCTCACTGCTTGTTTGTCATAGATTTCTTTAAGGGATATATTTATGTCTTTTTAAAGGAGATTTATAAACATAAAAGCTATTTTATGTTCTTTGTTATATTCTTCATCTATGCTTCGATTCTCAGGGCGTACTGTGGTAGGGTTGCTGGGCTGTAGTAGAGACATACTGTCCTGATTATTATTGTTTGGCCATATCACTCTACACACCCCTGATCTTGTTGGCACATCATTTTTATTTTCTGTGATTATGTACATTTCAAGTATCTCTGATCCTTTTAGTAAAAAAAGTATATTATGTTCAGTGTTGATTAACATCAATATTAGTCAAATGTCTTATTTCTTTCATATGTTGCTTTAACTGACTTCCATGTTTAGTATTTCTGGATTCCTTATGGCTTGTCAATTTCCTTCTCTATGCATGATAAGGTAACTTGAGTCTTGAATCGTTCACTTATTCAATTTACCTTGAGATACCACTGGATTTTGACCATATTGAACATAAGTTCATGGCTACAGCTCTATAGTTGCTATCTGTGCATTGCTTGATAAGTTATATTTTCTCTTCTCCTGAGAACATGTATGATGTCTATCAATATCATGTCTCTGAGGAATAATTCCTAGTTTTGTCTTTTGTCCCACCCATTCCCAAAGAACATTAAACATACAGACCACATAGCTTCTATTTTCTTCCTGATTATCAAATTCTTCATATTGAGATAGATTATTTGCATGTTAGGTCCCCCTTCTGCCCACCACCCACCCCTGATAGCTCTCATTTTTAAATAGATATTCACAGAATCATTATTCTCTAAATCCTATTTTGATATCAAACCTAATGTTTGTTAGTTTTTCTATTTGTGATCCCCATGGGTTTGATTAAAATGATCAGTGGCAATTGAACACTCAAAAGTAAATCACATGCTTATGAATGAGTACTGAATTCACACAACTGACTGTACAAAATAGCACAATATCCCGGAAGAATTTGATGACATTCTGCAGTCCCTACTAGGGTTTGGGGTTCCCAGTGAGACCTATGTTGAATACTCCCTGCCTTAGCTTATCAATATCCTATGTTCACTTGGTATTCTTTTGTTTTTTGCTTATTGTTTGTTTTGGTTTGTCTTTTTTCACCCATACTACTCAAACCAAACTCATAGTTCATGTTTGGAACCCTTCTGCAGAAGATAAGTTCCATTTTGAGTGTTTCTCAATTACAACCCCAGTGGCATAGAGTAGTGCTTTCCTCCAGTAAAAAGACAGGGCATCAAGTGGAAAAATGGGGTTGCCATCACACAGTCAAAAACTCTGACTCAAAATTGTTCCTGTCCGAAAGAAGTGCAGGAACAAAAATGGAGAAGAGACTGAGGAAAATGAGGTCAGGTGACAGGCCCAAATTGAAATCCAGCTCATGGGGAGGCCTCAAGGCCTGACATTATTACTGATGCTATGGTGTGCTTACAAACAGGCCAATTGTGACTGCCCTCTGAAAGATCCAACAAGCAGCTGAAAGAATCAGATACAGATATTTACACCCAACCAATGGACAGAAGCTGGTGACGCCTGTGGTTGAATTAGCGAAAAGCTGGAAGAAGCTGAGGAGGAGAGCAACCCCATAGAAAGACCAGCAGTCTCAACTAACCTGGACCTCCAGGATCTCTCAGACACTGAGCCACCAACCAGGCAACATACACCAGCTGATATGAGGCCCCCAACACATTTACAGCAGAGGACTGCTGGATCTGGACTCAGAGAAGATATACTTAACCCTCAAGTGACTTGGAGCCCCAGGGAGTGGGAAGGTCTGGTGAGGTGGGGAAGTGGGGAGTGGGGAGATCTTCTCGGAGACAAAGGTGAGAGGAAGAAGGTGTGGGATGTGGAACAGTTGGAGAGTGGACCGGGAGGAGGAAAAAGGCTGGACTGTAAAAAAGGATTAATAAATAAAAAAAAAATAAATAAACAAAACAAAAAATATTAGTGATTGTAAAGTTAAAAAAAAAAGAATAGTGCTTTACATGTCAAAATTTCATAATATAATTTGAAATGGGGAAGGTCATCACAATTTCAAGTGAACAATATACAAAACATCCTCACCAGGCAGAGCAGGGTATGACTCCAAAGTCTTCAAAGTCGTTCTAAACTAAACTCCATGACTTTCTAAAGTCATGAAGTCTTTCTAAAACTTTCCTCTTCTCAATCTCATGGTGAGATTTTCAAGCTTGAATCTTCTGGGAAAGTGTTTTAATTTTTCTCTTGGTTCCTAGAAATTCAGGAGCTTGCTCATTCCAGCACAAGATCTCACATGTTGTACCTGATACAGAATGTCACAGATTATCACAGTCAGGAGGCCAGAACATGGCCAGGGGCATGTAGATCAGAAGTTCATGGAGGCAGGAGTCATGAACACAGGAAAGAAGTTTGTATTGTTTTCAACCTTGGTTAGAAAAGTTTAATTTACTTTTTTGCATGCACATGAATGAGTACTGAATTCACACAACTAACTGTACAGAAATAGTACCCTATCCCAGAAGAATTTGAGGCCATGGTGCAGTACTGAGAAGGGTTTTGGGTTCCCAGTGAGGACTATTTTGAACATTCCCTGTCTTAGCACATCAGCTTCCTATATTTACTGTTTTTTTGTTTTGTTTTGGTGTTTTTGTTTATGATTTGTTTTGATATTTCTCTCATACTACTCAACCCAAACTCAAGTGGGTAGTGGTTAATGCAGAGGTCTAGAGCTGATCAAAGTAGTCTGTCTGTTCACTTGAACATGGGTCTTCTCTACCAATCTCCATCTTAAAATCCACAGAGAACTTCTCAGAAGGGAAGTTGGAAAAAATGTAAGAGCTGGCAGATAGAGAGAATCACTGTGTAATCCTGACTTCTAAATATAACATGGCTGCTGCCCAATTAATATGGTCACTTTCACAAGATCAAACCAATCCATATTCCAGCAGGTATGGAAGAAAAAGAGCCTCTGTGCTTTCAAGTATGTTGGGGGAGCTACTGACAGTTGATGGTTCTTGAGGATAGAGAGTCACTCTCATTTTGTAATAAGACTGCTGGCATGTTACTTACCTAGTAGATGTCCACACACCCATGTGCATATATGGGCTACTAATTGGACTTAGAACTTATTAATAAAAATTTTAAAAAGTAGCTATAAAATATGAAAGGGCAAGGAGGAGTATATTGGGGATGTTTTGTGGGAAGAAACGAAGTATAAAATTATACTATAATCCCCCAAATAAAATAAATGATTTAAAATGTTTAAAGCAGATATGCAGTTAAAGTGGGAGGAGATGGAGCGGGGGCATTCTATGAAGTTAGAGGGAGATAGTACTGGGTGGATATGATCAATATTCATATTATAACATATAGAGATTTCACAATATAAGAAAATATTATTAGACAGAGAAATTAACAGATAAGTCTGAGATGGATTCCTTACTCTTTTCTACAGATTCCACAATTAGGCAATGACCAGAGGCCAAAATCACAAATCAGAAATTTTATGAGTCTACAAGGTCTATCCTTGTAGATAATCCTGTCTACAACATTTCTAGAAACTTTAGTCTCTTCTTGTTTCTTATCATTCAATAGGATGGATATATTTATTAGATTTATCTTATGATAACTTAGTGTTAAACACAGCATGAAAGATTGAAGTCTGTACTAAAGAGGTTTCTGTTACTATAGCAAATATACTATAGCTAAGATAATCAACTAATCAAAAGAAAAGTGTTATTCTTGGCACAGAGTTTTACAGGTCTCAGTTCTGGTAGGTTGAGTGTATCAATATGTTCTGTTTGTGCACCTCATGGTAGGAATGTGTGATTAAACAAGGTCATATACCTCTTGGCCAGTAAAGAAGATTGCCAAAGTTCTGAGTGCTTAAATCCTGTTTATAACATGCCTGAAATAAAGTAAAAATTGCTACTAGACTCTACTTTTAAATGTCTGTATCATTCTCCAAGAGTACCATGATAGGCAGCAGGCTTTTCACAATGACATAAGATTTTGGAACAATTAAGACCAACTCTGTAACATGCTTAAATATGAACAACTTTGAAAAATATTAATGTAACTTTAAAATTATATTTTGGAATTTATTATATTATTCATTATGCTCTTAATTTAAGACAATTTGATGGTTTTAAAGAAACTTTTACTTTCTATGTAACATGAAATTTGATCCCACATATCATATTTATTGTAAAACTTGTCACATGCTAAAACTCTCAGCAATCTTTTTCAATCAGAACCTTCCCTTAAATATTATATCAAAGAGGCATTATTAATATATCAAGTCTATCAAAATAACAGATGTCTCTAAGAAAATATTGTTTTACCAAGCTGTCTCTTCAGAGCACCCTTAATCTCATTATTTCTGAGGCTATAGATGAGGGGGTTCAGCATGGGGACCACCACCATGTAGAATACAGATACCACCTTGTTCTGGTCTGTGGAGTAGCTGGACCTGGGCATCACATAAATAAATGTAACAGTCCCATAGATCAGAATGACTGCAGTGAGGTGGGAGGTACAGGTGGAGAAAGCCTTGTGTCGACCCTCGGTGGAACGAATCTTCAGGATGGTGATGAGGATGTAGGTGTAGGAGATGGCTATGACGAACACTGTGATCACAATGATGGAGCCAGCAGAAAATGAATCAAGAATTATCAGGACACTGTTATCAGAACAAGAGAGTTCAACTAAAGGAGTAAAATCACAGAAAAAGTGATTGACTCTATTTGGTCCACAGAAGAGAAAAGAAACAAAGGAAAGTGTAAAGGAGGAAGCATGAAGAAACCCACCAATATAAGACCCTACAAGCAACTGAATACAGACTTGTGTGGACATTTTAGTTGAATAAAGCAGCGGGTTGCAGATTGCCACAAAACGATCATAAGCCATGGCAGCCAGAAGGAAACATTCAATAGCCCCAAAGAAAACAGCTGAGCCAAGCTGGATGCCGCATCCAGTGTAGGAGATACTGCTTCTCTTAAGCAGGAAGTTTCCAAGCATATTAGGTGTGACAGTAGATGAAATGCCGATGTCAACAGAAGCCAAGTGGCTGAGAAAAAAGTACATGGGGTGATGGAGCTGGGAAGAGACTCTGATGAGTAGTATGGTGCTGAGGTTCCCAGACACAGTCACCAGGTAGATGCACAGGATGATGGTGAAGAGGACGACTCTAAGAACTGGGTCATCTGTTAAACCCAATAAAATGAACTCTGTCACTGCAGTGTGGTTCCCATCCTCCAGGAAAGCCATGGGACAGTGTAGCTGATACCAGTTCAATGCTGTGATGGAGACATTACAGCAAGGGTAGTTTCACTTTCATTAATACACAAATAACAAAATTATTAGTATGTTAGGTAAGATGAATATATGAAATTCTGTAGAGAATACTTGAATAACAACTAATATTTTTACATACTCATTAAAAATAAGCAAGAATCTAAGAGTTATATATAGATACAAAAAGTAATATATGAAATTGTAATAATTTCATATATATGTTTTGTTTTAAACATATTTTCCTAAAATATTATTCTTGTCAATATTTTAATAAGCTCAAAAAAGATTATTTCACTTGCTTTTCCTTTACAAAACAGACAGTAAAATCAAAATCAGAACCTTAACTGTCTAAACTCCACTGCTTGACATCCATGTAATAACAAAGTTAAGTAATAATAATCATGGATACCTATATAGTGGAAATGATTGGAATTGGTTTTTGTCAAGTTTCATTTTAAACAGATATTGTGTAATAATTTCCTACACAAGTAAATTTATTATTCATATACTAACTAAACAGGAATTTTAAATTATCAATAGAAATGTCTATTCTCAATATGTTAGATACTTAATATATTTGAAATAGAATTTTTTTTACCAAATAAAGTGAAATAACCATGTAATCACTATGAAAAAACATAATAGACACTCAACCCATAAACTAAACAGAACTCTAGTGATATGTACAGTAATTTATGTCTGTCTGTGAGTAAAATGGTTCAGCAAAGCATTTGCTATGTTTGGGTCAATCAGTAGAGGCTGAGAACTTGTTATGAGATTGTTTGAATATTGAAAAAATGTAGTCCCTGGAAGACCTGCACTTTGTGCTTTGTGAGAGCTTGCAGTTGCACTGATCTTGAACCTAAGACATTCCTGGCAAACCTGGAGTTCTTACATTTGATTATGGCTAGCCATAGTCTAAAGGGACTAAGATATATATGTGATGTCTGCTCTTATGGGAAGCAAGAGCAAGATAACTTTGGTAACTGGAACCTTTCCTAGCCCCAGTTAACCTTGTATGGTGTTTAAATAAAGGAAGTAGAGTGAGTTAGCTGGGTGTCAGTCTTCCCTGAGAGGCTGTACCCCTCTGTTCCTTTGGAAATGAAGACTTGGCATCTTGGTGAGCTTCTCTCTCTCCTGCG
>JAPYYD010005003.1:0-12560 GCA_028551405.1 Uromys caudimaculatus | reverse complement strand
GAAAGAGGAACACTCCTCCACTGTTGGTGGGACTGCAAGCTGGTACAACCACTCTGGAAAACAGTGTGGCAGACCCTCAGAAAAATGGACATAATACTACCTGAGGACCCAGCTATACCTCTGCTGGGTATATACCCAGAAGATGCTCCAACATGTAATAAAGACACATGCTCCACTATGTTCATAGCAGCCATATTTATAACAGCCAGAAGCTGAAAACAACCCAGATGTCCCTCAGCAGAGGAATGGATACAGAAAATGTGGTACATTTACACAATGGAGTACTACTCAGCTATTAAAAACAATGACTTAATGAAATTTGCAGGCAAATGGATGGAACTTGAAAATATCATCCTGAGTGAGGTAACTCAGTCACAAAAGAACGAACACGGTATGTACTCAATGATAAGCGGATATTAGCCCAAAAGTTCAGAATACCCAAGTTTCACTTTACAGAAACCGCTGTACTGAGAGTGAGGTATCAGATGGAGGAGTTGGAGAAAGGTCTGAAGGAGCTGAGGGAATTTGCAGCCCCATGGAGGGAGCAAGAGCGTCAATGGGCCTGACCCCCCGCCCCCTGTCGTCCTGGAGTTTGGACCACCAACCAAAGAATACACATCTATGGACCCATGGTTCGGACCACATATGTGGCAGAGGATGGCCTCGATGGCCATCAGGGAAAGAGGAGATGCCCTTGGGCCTGAGGATGTTAGAGGCCCCAGTAAAGGGGAATGTCAAGGTGGGAATATTGGAATGGGTGGGCGGGTGGGTGGGAGGTGGAATTCCCTCATAGAGACGGGAGGTGGAGGGGATAGGGTGTTTCCAAAGAGGAGACCCAGAAAAGGGGAAACATTGGAAATGTAAATAAAGCATCAAAAAAATAACCAATAAAAAAAATAAAGTGCTCAACATTCATAGTAATTAAGGATATGTGAATTAAAACTTCTTTGAGATATCCTCTCAATGCAGTCAGAATGACTAAGATTGAGAAACAATTTATAACAAAAGCTGATGAGGCTGTGGAGAAAGGAGACCCTTATTCACTGTTGATGGCATTGCAAACTGGTCCAACCACTCTAGAGATCAGGATGGAAAACTCTTAAAAAGCTGGAAGTATATCTACTGTACGACCCAGCTACAGGAGTACTTGGCCTGTGCCTAGGGAACGTTCCATCCTACCCCACAAACATGTTCTCCGCCCTTCAATTGATGTGTGGGTGATGAAAATGTAGCGCATAAACACAATAGAATTCTATTCCTCTGTAAGGAAAAATGAAGTCATGAAGCTTTCAGGTAAATTGATGAAACCAAAATAGTATACTTAGTGAGGTAACCCAGAACCAGGGAGGTAAACACTGAATTTTTCCTCTTTGTAAATAGCTCCAAATGTTTAGATTTGAGTATATAACCTCAAGTAACTTAGAAGCCAAGAGAGTAGAAAGGGACCGGGGGAGTGGGGAGGAGCTGTAGAAGGGGCATAATTGAACAGAAGTGATATAAAGAGAGAACTCTGAGAGGCGGGGCTTTCAACTGGGGAGGAAAGAGGGAGAGTACAGAGGAAGGAAGAGGCAAATAACGGTAAGGATGTTTGAGAAAGTTGTGAGAATCTATCATGTTTTATAAGCACACTTTAAATATATATTTATTTATATGCACACATATACATACTATATGAGGTGATAGTGCCCCTCCCCTCTGCTTAAGAGATAGACTCTCTAATAAAAACCCCACTGCCAGGCATAAGAAACCGCCAGTAAGTTATTGGTCAGGAATCCAAGATGCACTCAAGCAAAACACTCTTGCCATTGCCCTTGGCTCCCTGTACTTGAAGGCAAGACTTCATTGCTAAAGATACCACACATTTCAGACACAGGACATAGAGAAACTGAATTGGAACTAATGAGGAAGTCTCCTCTCTCAGGTCTAACTCTCATAGTCTCAGAAGGTGCCATGTGGACTGCCAAAGGATGAAAGCAGTCAATAATCATAAAGGCTATGAACCACAGGGACAGGCCCAGCAAGATTTCCCCAGGGGTCCAGTTCCCCAATGGTCCAACATCTGTGCTTTCTTTTGGAAGTAATCAACAGCAGTTTAATTGGACGTAAGGCCTGATCAGTAGGAATTCATGCTTGATATCATAAACCTAGCCCATTGCCCATTGCTAGAGAAGTGACAGATACCAGGATACCAGAAGACAACCTGCTGTTTCCTAAACTCATACAATATTTATTCAAAATGCATATCCTTATACCTACAGATAAGCATAGCACTTATCAGTCATCAAAGAATCTTCTTTCTTGCAACAGATGGAGACCATTACACAGTCGCACAACTGGTCAAAGTGCAGAGAATAGGTAAGCACTGGATGTACAGTCCCAATTGATACATCTACAATCCAATCCCTACACTTAAGACTCAGGGAACATCACAGAAAAAGAACAGAAAGATTGGGGAAAAAACAGAGGACTACAATATCTGCCACTAAATTGTTTTTTTTGTTGTTGTTGTTTGTTTGTTTTGTTTTTTGATATGCCAGGGAAGGTACACTAAGGAAATCTCAACAATATGGTTTTCTAAACAAGACCCAAATAATGACAACACTGGTTGACATGCCAACATAGACCATGGGTGAGAGAGATTTCACCAAATCCCACTTCCAGATGAAGAGCTAAGGGAAATCAATATCCGTGGAGAGGATAATCAGGTTTTCTCTAGAGATGCAAGCTCCCTGATAGGCTACCCAGCCCCAAGTGGTCATCCATAAACACATGCACATACCAGCAACATTGTGTGTGTGTGTGTGTGTGTGTGTGTGTGTGTGTGTGTGTGTGTGTGTGTGTACTATTAAAATAAGGGTCATGAATTTGAAAGAGAGTACGGAAGGAACATCAGAAGAGTTGAAGGGGTAGAAGAAGAACGGAAATGATATAAATACAGTACCCATGCCTAAAATGCTAAAAAAAAAAAAAATCAATTAATTAAAAAAATAAAATGAGAAAAATAGAATTGATGAGGCAAAAAGACTTTCATTTAATTTCACTGGCTACAATTAGAAGTTGGCTTATTTTCTGCAATATAGTTATTGCTTTTGTTACTTTATAAACAGTAAAACTGACCCCCTCCCCAATTCTTGCTCTTCTCCCTAACTTCCCAAGCAGCTCTTAAGGTGTTCTCAATTGTCTATAGCTGTCTAACATACTGGCCACCACACACTTGGCATAACAGATTTCTGCTGACATTGAGGGAATGAAAGGCAACAAAACTGAAGTCACTGACTTTCAAATGAACAACGCCAAGACTCAGGAAGCCTCATCGGGACTCTGTAAGCTACTAATCAGCTTTAACACCCAAAGGGTTAGTGGGGTGGACTGTGACGAATCACAATTCAGATAGTCTCTTAGATGTGCATGTCTCTAAGGAGCAGGAGAAGACTAAGGAAGAAGATGGGTGATCAAGGACCTGTGCCCTAAAAACAGGAAAGGACAGTATTCAGAGGATGAGCAGAAGTGTCCCATATCTTCTGAGGATATTGTCATGAGGATCAAATTTCTGTGGTACGAGGACCCAGGTGAGTCTAGCACAGGACCCCATGAGCTTGCTGCAGCTTGTTGAGTTCATGGCTTCTTTGGGTGCTATGTTTAGTACAAGGCTCCTTGCCATGACTCCATCACAGGAAGGTGAGAAACACCCAGAGCTGAGGATATGTCACGTAAGAACCTGCAATTTTCACACAAACACTTTGCAGGGATCTGGAGAAAGTACCTTCTAATCCAAAAGAGAATGTGGGATGTGGAAATGGGATATACTCCTCTTTGCAGACACCTGATCCCTGGTAGTCAGGGTGCAGGCTACATCAACCCATATGGTTGCTCCATTCTCAAACCGCCTTTACAACCTAAAACTCTGATCTACCTGGGAAATCCCCCTCAGGCTGTCTCAGTTGTCCCAATGGGGTTGATTCTGGCTAATCTGTCTTAATCGACTTTATTTCCAGCCAAACATGGAGAGTGGGACAAGGGATGGATCTCAGGAGGATTTCAGAAAATCATGTCATTATATCTAGAAGAGTTAAGGAAAATAAAATGCAGATACCCCCTCTCCCTGGAACCCACCTGTGTCTCAGAATAATAAGCTTTCCATTTCAGTGGGGAATGAAGCTATTTGTCAGTTCCAATGTCAAGAATGAATGCAATTCCAATTCTCCAGCCATTTATTTCAGCAATTCTCTATTCTTCAGCTGAAATAACTTAACATAGAAATCGCTGTTCACTCAATGTAAAACTCGCAAACCTGGCTCCAAGAGACTTATTTCCTTTAAAAAATATGAACCAGGGCAGGGGCTGTTAGATAAGACGCTCCATCCGTCTTGGTACAACCGCAATGCCCAAGCCCACTGGACCACTTTTCTCTGCCATCTCAGGCTCAGGGGAAGCATCCCAATAGAACCATCTCTTCACTTCATTCTTCATTACCATCATTAAAATTGCTATCATTTCCTCATAAACATTCATGATTCATCATCTTTCCTGTTTAAAACTGATGGATTGATGACACCCAAATGGCCTGGATGTAAAACCTTCAATGACTGAGGCGCTGAGGAAAAAAATTAGAAATAATGATAATTTTTTTTTTCATTTCACTACAGACAAGTTCCTGTTGTAGACAGATGAAGAAGATGAAACTGAGCAGCAGTCTGCAGCAAGAACATGGGTCTGCATGGATGATGGGGAGGAACGTGGATTCCTGGGGAACCACTAATGTCAGTTGCAGTCTTCTTGTTCAGTGTCTGTCTTTGAGCCAAATACCAAGCCTTGAAATTTGCAAGTGTTTTTACTTCACAAAGCTTCCTTCATCTTCTTTGCCTTCCACTCACTGCCCTACTAAAGGAAAGATAAAAGACAGAGTGCCGGAGCTCCGAAAAATGTCTAGCGTAAAGCCAAATGCTTCTCCTTGAAAACAGCAAGTGTTCACGCATGATATAGCACTTCACTATCTGCCAGAGATGTCTGCCATGCTGACAAATATATGCACTTCGTGTATGGTAACTCATTTAGCCCTCATAGTCTTAGGCGGTAAATACAGCAGCACCCCATGTGCGAAGCCACAGAAAGGTCAGCTGCTCTGTCTGAAGACACCTGGTTTTGTAAATCATGGTACTAAAAATTGATTCACAGACATCTTTAGCAAAGCCCCAGCTCTTAACCAGCACACTAGGTATCCTCTCTCCAAACTGCATGTTGCTGACATTTCTAGACAGCATTTAAAAACTGAGTGTTCTGAGCAATGGTTTCTTTGGACTTCTGCCTAAGGATAGAAGAAACAAATTAATAATACTTTCCCAGCTTTGGCCTATTCATATTTAGCTATTTTCCAAATACTGCAAGGGAAGAAAATATGTAAGCTTCTTTTTCAGATATGCTTGTATACTTGCGTTTCCTTTGGGTGAAAGTAGTGAGTACCAAGAGGGACCAAAAAGGTTAATGGCTGATGAGGAGGAAGGTCATGAAGGATAGCATCTTGCATGTTCAAAGACATTGAGCAGGGTCTCTGCAGGACATGACTGATGCAGGGGATTCCAAGGAGATGTGGGTAAGTGGAAAGACAAGCTATGCCAAGACTCGAACTTCAGACTAAAGAGTCCAAAGGCAAAGTGTCTACGACCAGTGGAGTAGTCAGAGGAGTGGGCAACATGCACATGGCTTACATTCTGCCATCTTTCCCTCATGCTGGGAGACTGTCATCCTAAGGTCCCTTCAACCTACTGACAAAGACCTTACCATTTCTTCTTCCCAGAGCAACCCAGTAGCCTAGTCTCTGGGCTCCCCTCTCACACCACACAGTTCCTTAAGGAAACTCCCCACAGCTGCTCACCGGAATTTAGCCAAGATACAACCCGTGTGATGTTCCCAGCCTCCTTCTTGTCTGTCACCTAAGACTCCTGTCATCCTAGCTAAGACTTCACCTCTGCAGGTAACATCTCACCTCCCAAATTGTGAGTCTTCATATGAGGTCTGCTTGATTTTTTCTATTAATGAAAATATACTTTTTTTCATATAGTATATTCTGATTACAGTTTCCCCCTATCTCAACTCCTCCCAATTCCTCCCTATGTCCCCTAGCATCCAGATCTACCCCCCTTCAGTCTCTCATTAGAAAACAAGCAGGCATCTAAAGAATAATAATTTAATTAAATTAATCAATAACAAATAATCAGAATAAGACAAAACAAACAACAGCAGCAACAATGACGAAGATCCAAAGAAAGAATAATAATACATATAGATTAGAGACACACATGTTTGGACACACAGGAATCCCCCCTAAGGCAATAAAACCAGATGCCATGATATGTATGTAAAAGATGAAGATTATGCTAGGTTCCTGGTCTTCTAGTATAGCAGAATATTATTAGGATTTTTTTCTTTTGCCAGTTGGTTTTGGATCGATCCTAGGTCTCTGGACTATCCAGCCTAAACAGATAAGAATAAAGAGATTTTTATTTCATTCCACCCTTCCAAAAGAGGATGAATAAGGTTTTTAAAAACAATGCCCTGATTTCATGTTATGAAACACAGAACCTTAAAAGAGGCCATTGGGTACCCTTAAGAGTGAGACTCCCTTGAAAAAAACCTAAATTTTAATTCGTATAGTCATATCAATTGGATATAGCTTGTTGGTTAGGAATGGGGTCTTCTGTCCACTTCTTTCAGCTGTAGGATCAAATCTGCTCCAAACCCTTGTAGGCCCTGTGCATGCTGCCAGTCTCTGAGTTTATGTGTGTGCCAATCCTACTGTGTCTGTACAGCCCTGATTCTTTGGTGCCCTTCATCCCCTATGGCTCTTACACCCATCCTGCCTTTACTTCCTCAGAGTTCCCTGACACCCGAGTGAAGAGATTTGTTGAAGATATTCCTTTTATGGCTATTTCCTGGTCATTCACGCTCTGCATATAGCCTAACAGTGGCTCTCTATTTTGTTCCCACCTGCTGTGGGAGGAAGCTTCTCTGATGATGGCTGAGCTAGGCGCAGATGTACGAGCATAGCAAAATGGAATTAGAAGTCATTTTATTACTTTAGGAGAACAGTAGTATTTGGTTTTCCCTAGGTCCCTGACCTATCTAGTCTTGGATTCTTGGCCACCCAAGCAGCACTAGGGATGGGTTCCATCTCATAGACTTAATTCAAATCAGATATTGGTTGGTTACTCTCCCAAGCTATGTGCCACTATTACACCAGCATGTCTTATAAGCAGGCTTTGAGGCTGGGTTGGTATTTCCCTTTTTTCTTTGGTAGTATGCAGAGTACATTCCAGTACCATGAATACTACTAGCCCATGGAGTGAAGGCTCTAGACAGGCACCAGCTCAACTTCTCTGTGTTCAGTGTAGGTGTAGTCTTCAGCAATGGGGCCTTACCATCCATTTGTGGAGAACCACAATAGCCTTGGCAATAGTTCTTTGGAGGTTCCCTTTGGACAACAACTTGATTAAATATAACCCATTCCTGGTACTGGAAGCTTCATTAAGTTACAAGAGATGTTCAGTTGGACCTCTGTCTCCTCCATTATTTGGTGACTTCATTTAGTTTGCCTTTATACATGTACATATTATAGGAAACACCTACTGTATTAAGTTTACATCTGAGTTCAAATGGGCCTTGGTTTTAGTGGTCCATCCCTGTCTTTCTTTCCTCACCCATGTTCCCTAGCCGTCCCTGTTTGATTCTACCATTCCAGTCCCGAACACTTGCCCATCCATAACTAGCTATTCTTTTTCCACTTCCAGGGGAGATCCATCCCTGCTACCTAATCCCTTAATCTCTACCTAACTCTGTGGTTATACAGATTATAGCTCACTAACCAATGAATAAACAGCTAACATCCACATATAAGTTAATATATACCATATACAAATATATACCATATTTGTCTTTCTGAGTCTGAGTTACTTCACTCAGGATGATTTTTTCTTCTAGTTCCATTTATTTACTTGCAAGTTTCATGATTTTACTTTTTTAACAGCTGAGTAATATTCCATTTTATAAAGGTACCCCATTTTCTTTATCCATCCATCCGTTGATGGACATCTAATCTCTCTCCAATTTCTGGCCATTATAAATAGAGCAGCAATGAACATGGTTGAGCAAGTGTCTCTGTGGTAAGATGAAGCACCCTTTGGAAATGTGCCCAAGAGCTGTACGGATGGATCTTGAGGTCGATAGATCCCCATCTTCCAGAAGAATTGCCACCCTGTTTTCCATCCTGGCAGTAAAAGTTTATGCCCCCACCAGCAATGAACCAATGTTCCTCTCACTCCTCATTCTTACCAGCAAACCATTTGTCATTTGTTTTATTGATCTTGGCCATTGTAACTGATGTAAGATGAAATCTCAAAGTAGTTATGATCTGAATTTCCCTAATCACTAAGGATGTGGAACATTTCTTTAAGTGTTTTTTGACTATTGAAGTTTTCTCTTTAGAAAATTCTCTATTTAGATCTATACCTCATTTTTAATTGGGCTATTTGTTTACTTGATGGCCAGTTTTTTGAGTTCTTTATGTATTTTGAGTATTAGTCTTCTATCAGATGAGTAGTTGGTAAAAATATTTTTCCATTCTGCAAGCACAATGTGGCTTCAGTAATAGTGTCTGGGTTTGGCGCCTGCCTATGGGATGGTTAAGAAATTTTCTTCTATGATTTTGCTGAAAATATTTTCTGTGTCTTTGACATGGGTTTCTTCTTCTTCTTCTTCTTCTTCTTCTTCTTCTTCTTCTTCTTCTTCTTCTTCTTCTTCTTCTCCTCCTCCTCCTCCTCCTCCTCCTCCTCCTCCTTCTTCCTCCTCCTCCTCTTCCTTCTCCTCTCTTCTTCTTCTTCTTCTTCTTTTTCTTCTTCTTCTTCTCCTTCTCCTTCTCCTTCTTCTTCTCCTATTATTCTTTAATAATAGTTCATTGTTTCATGTAGTTCATAATATAGTTTCTCAAATCATTCATTTTTATAGTGTCCCAAATTTCATGGATGTTTTCTACCTGCAGGTTTTTTTTAACATTTAACATTTTCTTTGAGGTATCCATTTCTTCTAGCTTGTCTTCAGTGACCAAGATTCTTTCTTACATCTCTTTTATTCTGTTGGTGTGGCTTGTGTCTGAATTTTCAGTTTGAGTGCCTAAATTTTTCATTTCTTATTTTCTCTGTTTGGGTTTTCTTTATTGGTTCTATTTCTGTTTGTAAGTCTTGAGCAGTTTTCTTTATTTCATTCTACTGTTTATATTTTTCTAAGAGAAATACAATTAGATTTCTTTAAGGGACAGAGTCATTTATTCTTTAATGACCTCAATCCTATTCATAAACACTGTTTGGAAGCCCTTATCTTGTGCTTCAGCTATGTTGCATTGTTCAGGGCCTACTACAGTGGAGTCACTGGGCTTTAGTAGACACATATTATTCTGGCTGTAACTGATTGTGTTTTTACACTGCATCTAGGCATTTGTGTTTGGAATGATTGTAATTTTAGTTGTTAGTGTCTAGCCTTGCCTTTGTTGAGTGGGCTTTCCATTCCTTGGTTTCTGTTATCTTTTCTGGTTTGGTTCTCAGGAGAGTGTGGTGGCTGTGGGTTGCCCGGTGAGAAATGTTTCTGAGATCCTGTTGGGTATGGCCACTGAAGGTTCCCATTAGAATCTATTTTTTTTGGTATTGGGAGCTGACATTTAGTGATATAGATGAGCAAGAGCGGGTTCACAGAGAGAGAAGAACAGAGTGTGCCACCAAGATCTGCTTAGGCCCCTGAAAATGGATGCAGAGTAGAAGGAAAGACCATAGCAGGTAGTCTGCTACAACACTGAGGATGATACTGAGGGAGCGGATTTGGTAAGAGGAGAGAGAGTAAATATCTAATATCTGGAGCTCACCTATATGTTTCCCTGGCTAGCTAGGCCATAGGGTTCCCAGAGAATGCCTTCAGGAGCTGGAGGCTGAGATAAAAGGATGGAGCGGTGGAAAAGCCCATATAGGAGTATTTGTGTGATGCTCTAGAGATGAGGTCTGAAGGAATGGGAGGCTTAGCAGGTAGTCTGCTACAAAGCTGAGGATGAGGTTGTTGGAGGATTAGATTTGAAGGGGGTAAGAGAGGAAGGAGAGTAATGGTCTGAATACTACCTATAGGACCTGTTTGACTTTTGATCTTTCTTTGTATTTCTCTTTTAATCTCTCTCCCACAGCTCTCACCTCTAATTCATACACCAGAGAAGTGTTGTATCCACTGGACGATTTTTCAGAGACCATGAAAAAGGATATGGAGTTGAACTTCTCTTTTCTGTGACTTCTATAAATTTGATCTTTATTTCTACATCTGAATGTACGTTATTCACTTTCCAGTGGCTATCAATTACTGTGGGATTATAGAGGTCTGTGGATATGAGGAAAGAGCCTGGAGGGAGAAAATATACACTGGGGAAAAGACAGAATCTTCAACAAATGGTCCTGGACAAACCAGATAGCTACCTGTAGAAGAATGAAGCACAACTCAACTGCAAATAGATCACAGACCTCAACAAAAGACCTGATAGCCTGAAGCTGCCAGAGGAAAAACCAGAAAATATGCTTGAACTTATTAGCACACTAAGGACTTTCTGACTAAGAACCCCTTGCCATTCTTATTCTCCCTGGATATTGTCTATTGATGGTTTGCCAAAGAAATCAGATGTGGGAGGAAGTCAACCTCAAATAGGACAACCCTGAGAACATGACAATAGTTTTTCACCCACACTTAAGAAATAGGGGGAACTGGCATGATTGCCTGTCAAAGCCAAAGATAAGATACCATCGATCTACAAGGACAATACTAAGGAAAATCCTTAATTAACTTGATGTTTGCCTTTGATTCACTTTTGACATACAGAGACAAATAATCAAATTTCAGATTTAATAGCTGATGTTGAAAACAATTACACCAAGAAAATGAAAAGGCAAAATGTCAGTCTGGGAGAAAATATCTGCAAAAGATAAAACTGATTTAAGACATTTTAAGACATGTCCAAAATATACAAAGAGCTCTCTATGATTCCATGAAGAAAATTAACTACCTAATTTTAAAAATGGAAAACTACCCTGAACAAACTCCTCGTCAAAGGAGATATGCACATAACCAATGGACATATGAAAAATGTTCCAAGTCCTATTGCAGAGAGGTCATGCAAATTCAAACAACAGCCCCATACCTCTGTGCACCTCTTAGAGTGGTTGTAGCTAGTAGCGAATGCTAGGTGTACCTTCATGAAAATCCTCATCCATTCCTCATGGTAATTTAAAATGGCATGATGACTTCGGTAGAGTCTTAGTAATTTCTTACCAAAGAAAATGTACTCTTAATATATCATTCAGAACTCAGACTTCTTTTTTGCTTGGTTGGTGTTTGTGTGTTTGTTTTTAAGACAGAGTCTTACCGTGTAGTCTCGGTTGGCCTGGAACTCACTATGTAGACCAGGCTGCCCTCAGACATGGAGGTCTGCCTGCCTCTGTCTCTAGGTGTTTGGATGAAAGGCATGTACTACCACACTTGGCTTAAGCTTCCTGATACTTATCCCAAAACATTTAAATATTTAGGCCCACCAAAAAGACTGCACACTGATATTTGTCAAAGTTTTATTCACATAACTCAAACTTGGGAACAACCAAGATTTCTTTCGGAGAGTGAATGGACATGAGAAGGGGAGTATATCGAGCAATGGAATATCATTCAGCACTTTAAAGATTATGCACATTAAGTAACAACTCTGCCACTCAACAAACCAGATACCAGCAGTGACAATGATGTATACTCTGTGGTCAGGAAGATTGCAGTTTAAGAGCCTCTATTTTAATTACTGGAGAATATGCTACTTAAGCTAAAACAGGACCCTTCCAAAGGCATCTAATTAATGAGTAAAAAGCTGAAACTCTCAAAGCTAGTAAACCTAGAACTCAGGTAGTGGAGGCAGGAAGATCACAGGCTTAAAAATATATTAGATAGCACAAAAGGACTCTCGCTTAAAACAAGAGTAAAAAAATCAAATGAGTTATCAGACCATGAAAAAGACATGAAAGGATCTGCAATGAATATTCCTCAGAGAAAGGGAACCAATCCGAACTATTACAAGCAATATTTTTCTAACTATATGCCATCCTGAAAAAGCAAATCTGTGAAAGCAATTCAAAGTATCCATGATTTTGTGTGCGTGTGTGTGATGGGAAAAGAAAGACGAATAGAAACTACTCAGATGCAGGAGCCAAGAAACTAGTCTTTACTAATGGATATATGTCAATACATGTTGGCTAAAACCTTGAATGAACACCGTGAGTACTTAAGTTAAACTTTGAAGTGCGGCCATAGCAATGTGTGTATGCAGGCTTGCTGTTTGCAACCATCCTCACATTCTGCTAAGCTACATCAACAGTCAGTATCGCTACGATACACAGAGGAACTCTGTACTTCCTTTTTTTTTTTTTTTTCTTTATTTTTGATACTTTATTTACATTTCCGATGATTCCCCTTTTCTTTGGAAACCCCGTGTCCCCTCCCCCACCCCG
>JAPYYD010005002.1:0-12563 GCA_028551405.1 Uromys caudimaculatus | reverse complement strand
GAAATTTTCAGGCAAATGGATGGAACTTGAAAATATCATCCTGAGTGAGGTGACTCAGTCATAAAAGAATGAACTTGGTATGTACTCACTGATAAGTGGATATTAGCCCAAAAGTTCAGAATGCCCAAGTTTCACTTCACAGTAACTGCTGGACTGAGAGTGAGGTCCCAGATGGAGGAGTTGGAGAAGGGACTGAAGGAGCTGAGGGAGTCTGCAGCCTCATGGAGGGAGCAACAGTGTCAACTGGCCTGACACCCCCCCCCCCTCCCCCGGTCCTCCTGGAGGCTTGACCACCAACCAAAGAATACACATGGAGAGACCCATGGTTCGGACCACATATGTGGTAGAGGAGGACCTTCTTGGTCATCAGGGGGAGGAGAGGCCCCAGTAAAGGGGAGTGTCAAGGTGGGAATACAGGAGTGGGTGGGTGGGAGGTGGAATTCCCTCATAGAGGTGGCGGAGAGGGAGGGGATAGGTTGTTTCCAAAGAGGAAACCTAGAAAGGGGGAAACATTGGAAATGTAAATAAAGTATCAAAAAAAAAAAAAGTTGCTTCCTCAGAACAACAACAACAAAAAAGCTTCAAGAATTTTAAAATGTCAAGATCCACTTAATGTTTTATTGCCCTGCCATGCCCCTTAATTTCTTAAAATGTGCTACCTCTATTGGTCAGTATAAAGCCAGAGCTGTATTGTCTTCCCTCTCCCTTCTTCCTTCCCTTTCCCTCTTTTCCTTTCCTTTCCCTTCTATTCTTTCCCTTTTCTCCTTTCCCCCCTTTCCTCTTTTCCCCTTTTTCCCTCTTTCCTTTTCCTTTCCCTTTCCTTTCTCATATTGGCTCATACAGGCCAAGCTGGCTTCAAACTGGCTGTGTAGCTGGTCTCTCTCTCAGGTCCTGGGATTACAGGCATGAGCCATCATGTGCTACATGTCTTTTGAACAACGCTTCAGTAACATGAGATAGATGTTATTCATTAAGGGGCTGGTTAAGGGATATGAAAAATTCTATCAAGAAATCAGTTTTGTTTTATCTCAGGCAATTCAGACAGGAAATGATGCTGTGAAGACTCCTGTTCTTCCTTTACAATTGCTACCACTGTGTTGATTGTCAAATTCAGAAATAACAAAGACAGTTCAGCCATCAAGTATGTCCTTTGGTTAAACAAATGGGAATATAGTACCATTTTATTTGGTAAAGTTAAAAAAAAAATATAAAGATAGGCAGTTAGCAAGGCAAGCCTAAATTTACTACAGCCTATTTTTAAGCCTCAAGATAAAAATTTAGTATTTATAAATGAGAAAACGATGTACTAAAAGCAAGACATTAAATCAATTTTAAGCACCAACCACAATTTATAGCTGACTTTAAAACTAATACACAAAACCTCAATCTACACAAAGGCCAGAAGCTGAATGCAGTGTAATCTGTGAAACTGGTGCCTTTCACACAGTCTCAATGACAAGGTCGTTAGATACATGATATCTAAGTGAGCAGCTTATCCCTGCTTCATTACTGATAATTAAGACAAGTAATATTTTCTTGGCAGTAATGTGTCCGTTAACAGATACTGTCTAGTTTGCATAAAATAAGCATTAATTACCATAGTACTTCTCAGACTAAAAAAATTAAGTACCTGTGTAGCATGGCTTTATTGTTCCCTGAATTTCCTTAAAGTATTAGCAGACCTGAGAACATAAGTACATATTAAGATGTTAATCTTACATCTTGAGTTCATAAGGCATAGCACAACAACAGAAAAATATTATGAAAAAGTGACTATTGGCAGTGATGAAACTTGAGAATATCATGTCAATTATCTGAACAAACATGATGCCACAGACAGTTACAATTCTTTGCTAAGATTCAAATGGCAGCACGGTATTGGCAAGGAATAAAGTCAATCCAATGTATCTCACTGAAAACCAAGAACTTAGGAGGCAGAAACAGAAGGAGCTCTGTGAGTTCTAGGATAGTTTGGTCTATATAGCAAATTCCAGGCCAGCCAGGGCTACATATTGAGACCTTGTCTCAACACAAAACAAAAACAAACAAAAAACAAAGTATGTAAGAAAAGAGCTACAAAGTACATTAATAGGGGCACATGGTCAGATAAGAGTCACTGACTCTGACCAGTAATGCTTGCTATTGCCTAGGTACTGGGGACTGTACCAGCTATGTATGATGGTTAGTCATCTTCACAGAGATCTCAAGATGCTAACACTACTATTGAACCAATTTTACAAATGAGAAAAAGGTGAAGAACTTTGCCTCCTTTAACATAACAAACCTAGTGGTAGGAAAGGTCTGGTGGACTCTCAAGTCAACTCCTGGTATTACAACATACCTGCCTAACAGATTTAGGGGTTTCAAGTGCTCTGTTTTTGAGAACAGTTAACCATATAACATTTAAAAAGTATTTGTGAAAAGTACTAGAAGTCACCAGGCCATTTGTCCAGCAGCCTGAGGGAAAATGACACTTGAAAGGAAGCTCGAAAGGGATAGAAGTAGTTACTTATATAGTGTGTGTGTATTTGTGTGTGTGTTTGTGTGTGTGTGTATGTGGATGTGTGGGCGTGCGTGCGTGCATGCACATGTATACACACACACAGGTATGTGTACCACAGTCAGGCTTGACAAACAAGTGTTATTACCCATTGAGCCATCATTCTGGCTCCAAGGTCTGAAATTTTTAACCAAGTCTTCATACAAAATGGTTTCCAAGCCCGGATATAAAGATGAGGCTCATCTTTACAGCGTTCCTACCCTTCACCCCTCAGTTCCTTCATCAGTGGCAAGACAGTAACATCTAATCTAAGAGCTGCGGCGAGTCCTGAAGGAGCCCACAGTGAATGTGTTCAGAACTGAGCCTGCCGGCACATATGAAGAAGAGGTGTGGCCATCACTGACTGGGAGTGTCTGGATCGTGTCCATTTGTTATCACCCCTGTCTTGAAAACATACATCAGACTTTTAGTGTACAGGTTTCTTCCTTCAGGTATGCTGAGGAAGAAGAGAGGCTGACAACTCTTCTGAAGGACCTTACACATTCTAACATGCAAGAACAGTTAGATGATGGTAGAGTGGTTAGCGCAGAGCAGAGTGTGAGAAGCTCTGAATCAGTGTTCTAGGCCAGTGGTTCTCAACCTTCCTCATGATGCGACCCTTTAATACAGTTCCTCATATTGTGGTGACCTCAACCATAAATCATTTTTGTTGTTATGTCATAACAGTAATTTTGTTTCTGTTATGAATCATACTGTAAATACCTATGTTTTCTGATGCTCTTAAGCGATACTCCATTAAAGGGTCATTGGATTCTAAAGGGGTCACGTCCCACAGGTCGAGAACCACTGCTTTAGACAGTTTGGTAGGGGAAGGATCCTTCAGGGTCACAGAGAAGTCAGGTAGCATTTCCAGTTCACACAACTAGGTAGTAGAAGCACCTCTGCTCTATACCAGGAGGAAAGCAACAATGACTTCAACGCAGCGTAAGTTCCTGCCTGAATGAGGGCATGAGGAGGTACCACTAGAGGAAGAATGGATAACATGGGGGGTAGTTTTTGCATGACTGACTTTAGGAAGACGAATACAGGGAATGTATTTGCTCAAGTCAAAGAACAACAGCACTTTTATATACCTATGTGTGATCAGCTTGAAAAACTGATGCATTATACAGTTCAGTACCTAGCAATTCAATTCCTTGGGAGGAGTCCCATATGGTGTCAGTGCTTTGCTTTTGTTATTGTCTTGGGTGACAAATAACTATGCATATAACTGTCCTATTTTTAAACAACTTATTGCCAGAAATGACATTTATTGTTTTTGGACAAAAGGAGGAGATGCAGGGCCAACAATTTCTTCAAAGCAATAAAAGAGTGTTTTTGTTTAAATTAGAGCAGTCATTGTAATCGACTCAGTGTAGGATAATTCAGGTGGGTTTGTGAGATAGCAGAGTAGGTGGAGGTGCATCTGAGGATGTGAGTTCAATTCCTGTGAGCCACACAGTAAAAGGAGAGAACTGATTCCTGCAACTTGTCCTCTGATCACCACGTTCTTTATCCATGTTACATGTGCTCCCTCACAAATAAAGAATGTAATTTTAAAAAGATGATATTGCTATAGAGTAACTCTATCTCATATATCAAATATATTTTTATCCACCTACCTCTCTCTCGGTGTGTGGGAGTCCATGTGGAAGCCAGAGGTTGATACCATAATCTTCCTCAGTTACTTAGCTATCTTTTTTTTTTTTGAGACAGCGTCTGTCATTGAACCTGGAACTTGCTGATTGGCTAGATTCACTGGTGGTCAACCCTCAGGAATCTTTCTGTTTGTCTTCACAGCACTGGGATTATAGGCATGCACTATATTCAGCTTTTCATGTGGGTGTTAGGGATTAGAACTCAAGCTCTGATGCTTGCAAGGGTAGAGGGGATTATAATGGTTAAATGTGTCAACTTGATGAGATCTAGAATCTCCTGGAGATGGACCTTTAGACATGCCTACAGGGAGTTATCTTGATTCGTTTAATTGATGTGGGAAGACCAGGCTACTGTAGGTGGCAGCTCTCTCTGGGTCGGGATCTTGGATTGTATAAAAGAGGACAATGAGCGGAGCACAAGCTTCCTTCTGCTTCCTGACTGTGGATGCAATGTGACCAGTTTGCTTAAGGGCTTGCCTTGATAGACTTTACTCTGAAGCTGTGAGCCAAAATAAAGCCTTCTTTTCTTAAGTTGCTTTTTTTGTGCTTTGTCACAGCAATGACAAGCAACTAAAACTGGGTGATAGGGATCAGAACTCAGGCGTTCAAGCTTGCATGGCAAGTACTTTAGCTACAGAGCCCTATTTACTTTTTCACAAATCAGACGCCTAGGTCATAGTACAAGCAAAGCTTGGCAGTCCTGCAGTGGTAAATGTATGTATGTATATATATTTTAGGGAAATGAAGGATCCTACTGGCTGTTGAACAAACTCTATTTGAGTCTCTATTTTGTGCATTCTCAAAAGAGATGTACTGGTTTAATTTGCCCTTTTAATTTGCCATACATCATGAAAAAACCCAGTAAGTCCTGAACACTGGCAGTTCAGCTATCAGAGAGTGGGAGCAAATGTCCTTACTCCCTTGATGGAGTTCTGGCACTGGCACCTAACAGGCATTTATTCTTGTGCATGGGACTTTTTTCTGAGTCTTGGTCTCTCTGATGAGAAGAAAGTGGCAAGCTGTAAGGACCGTTTTGCAGTCTAAGTGAGAGAACACATATGAATATGTGCAGGACCATCTGTGAGAGAAGCAGTATCTTGATTGCATTTCATAGGAACCATCAGTATTTGCCTCTTAGAGATTCCTGCCTGCTGATGATTACACCTCCAAATTTCCATTGGTGGAGCAACGCCTCCTAGTCTGTGTGAAACACTACAATCACCACACAATCAGCCTTGTGTCAAGTCTGTCACACATAATACCTTATTTAATCTTCACAACAGTTCTCTTTATTGCCATCTAAGTGGTGAGGAAACTGAGGCAGAGAGGAGTTACTTGCTGGACTCACATTACCAATAACTGGCAGTGCTTATTTTCACAGTGAGTCCCTGGGACCGCATGGTCTCAGTGTAAGCCAGTGTGCCATGCTCTTCAGAGCACATGGAACCTGAGCTGGAAAATGAGTGGCTTTAGGCTTCTTGTTACAAGCACAAAGCTTTCACATACAGAAATCTCCACATTTCCCCTGACCCTCCATTCTGACAAATATCTCAACTCAAACAGCATGTGGGAAGAAGGCTGTTTCATTACTGGGCTAAGTCACTCTTCAAATAGGTATAAAGAGGCAGAAGCTAAAAGCATTTTCATATGGCAAGAGAACACCAATTAATAAATACTAACTATTCTTTGGTATACTAAATAAAGAGTGTTAACTGGAAAGTGTGTCCTAAATACTAATATGAACTTTAAGCAAGGTGCTTACATATCTTAGGGACTGTGAATAGCACTGTGCTCAGTGACAAAGCTAACGAGTGCATGTTTGACAGAAAACCAAAGTCTGTACAAAGTATTCTGCTCTCTCAATAGTGGTAAAATATGCAAACAGAATTAGAAACTCATTTTAATTTTTATCTCTAATAACCATATGAATTTATCTTGTTTACATGCAAATCAAATGAACATACCATGGATTTTGATGCTGCAGATGCTAGTGAGCTTTGGGTACATACTGGTTTACTCTTCACAATGGAATTACTACCTAAGAGTAATAGTGGAAGTTGATTTCCAGGAAAATTCCACTAACTCTGCATGTTTAATAGATATTTATCCAGTACACACCACCGAAGACTGTACTGTGTACATTTAAAATATATACATGGTTACCTTCCTGTTCTATCTGCTACACAAAGTCTTTAATTAACAAAATCTGACAGCTGTATTCTGTTCTGAAAACAGCTGTTCTCTACTTTAATATATCTGGTCGGATTTATTGTTGCCCAAAAAGACTACAGTGATAAGAGGAAAAGTGAATAATTAGTCTAAATAACATGAATCTCTCATACCCCATAAAGTATGAAAGATTGAGTTTATCCTAGGATTGGAATTCAGATTCAAGTACTTGTGTCATGGTTTTCAAAGGTCATTTATTTTCAGTTAAGTAAGTAGGAAGTTGGTTCTAGCGGGTGAGGACAGAAGTGGAGCTAGGGAGAAACCACCACACTACACATACAGTAATAGTACAATAATCTCACATTCTCACCCATAAGATCGTGGCACCTTTCTTCGTAAGGAGGGATGCTAATATTTGGATGGCTGCAATTGGTTTGGGAATAATGAGTTTCTATAAAGTATCTGTTTTTTTCTGAAGTATTGTGGTTAATGTCTGATTTTCATAAAAACATAAGTAACAGCTCAGCCTCAGAGCGCCATCATTTTAACTGATGGCCCCATTTAAAATCACTTGGTAGGATACCTCGCATTTATCCAAAAGCCTGTCAATCATAGTTTTATGTGTTTCTGTCATTTTTTGAATCCTGTGCATTTGTGGATGTCACACCTATATTTATTATATTTATCTATATTTAATTTGATTGGGATAATGCTGATCTTTTAAAGAACTCATGCCACTAAAAAACTGGTAATTATGAAAAATAAAGCTAAGCATAAAATTGACATGAAAATGCAATACAACTGCAAGGAGCCAGTGTCGGGGGGGGGGGGGACCACTGACAGACTCTTTGAGCCTCCCTGTGATCCGAATGCTTCCCTGCCCCTTGCCTTCGTGCTCAGGAATGTAGAATGTAGAACAGAGGCTTGCTGGGCCTATTCTATACTGTCTACCTACTTTTCATAAAAGGTATAAAAATGTGATGCAGGTAATTAAAGTTTCATAGCCCACATCTCTGAATATTCATGCCACTGATCACCTAGGATTGCACCATCCAAATGATATGGACTCTCTAATGCTGACTGACTTTTTACTTATTGCTGATAGGTTCCTTCCTTAGGGAAGCCATGCTGAGGACAATGACCATCTGGCCTCTTAATACAGTTTTCCAACTAGACTCTAGTTTTGTCACCCCTTTACAGTTTAGATAAACTGTAACTTACCACATTGCTGCAGAATTAATAAAATGAACTGAACTTAATTACCCAGTGAAGAGGGAGGAGGTAACTAAATTAAGGTGTCCAGGTATCATGTACTGAAGTAAGAAACATAGGACATCATAGATGTAGAAGTAATTTGTAAATATCTGGATGCATGAATTTGTTCAGAGGAGATACATGACCCAAAGAGAGAGACTTGACACTTGTGTTAGTGTCCTCTCACTGTAGCAAAGTACCTGAACAACAACAAGGAGAAAGTACTCATTTTGGCCTACAACTTTAGAGAGTAATACTCTAAAGTCAGAATGATCTATTATTCTTGTATGGAATACTTAAGTAGCTTTATATTACCCTGAGAAGAGAACCCAAAGTGGGGGGGGGGGGGAGAGACCTGGCTCTTTCTTGAGGGGTTTCCTTTTCTTACTCAGGTTCAAACTGAAGTCTTGCCAGATATGATGATTTACTCCTGTAACTTACCACTTGGAAAGATGAAGCAGGATTGCTATGAGTTCAAAACAATCCTAAGCCACCTATTGAGTTCCAGGCTAGACTTGGCTACTGAATGAGAACTTGTCTCAAAACAGACAGGCAGGCAGAGAGACAGACAGATGGATGGATGGACAGACAAGCTAGCTGACTGACTAACTGAAGTCTTAATGAAATGTATTCTTGCATCTAGTTATAGTAAATATGTCTTAATTTAGGAAAATTAAGATCAGAAGCTTCTCTATACTACAATAGCAGAAAAACAAAAGATCAGAACTTCACATGTGTAATAACTAGAATAAAAACAGTCTTTGGATAAATAACATGTTAGGTTTACTGGTATTGATAAGAGGGACACAACTTAATTAAGGCCAAAATGACAATATGATGAAAGCTTGGAGATGCAGATTCTGCCATTAGTGAAGGACTCATCACCAGCAGTAACAACTGGATAAATCAACTGGGATGGACAGAGGGAAGGCTAAGTGAGCAAACTTTGAGAATAAACTTCCACCTGATATCAAAAGCAGTCACATTCTTGGAGGAATTACAGAAATTGGTGAGGCCATCAAGGACATGAAAGATGCAGGGATAGTGGTTTTCATTATATCTCCCTTTAACTCTCCTATGTGGTCTGTGCAGAAGACAGATAGACATGGGGAATGATAGTTAACTATCACAGACATAATGAAGTAGCGGTTGCAGCACCTGCACTGATGTGTTGTCCTTACTTGAGCAGGTTAACAAATCTGCTGACGCATGGTGTGTACTATTGAGCTACATTTCACTTTCAGGTGGCAAGGATGGCCGTATACCTTTACAGAAGGTATTACTTCAAGGATATATTAACTCTCCAGCACTGTCTTAGAACTTAAGTTAAAGGGATCATCTTTGTTTGCCTCTTCCACAAAATATTACACTGGTCAATTATACAGATGACATAATACCTGGATCAAGTAAGCAGGAGGCAGCAACTACTTTGGGCATGTTGGTAACACAGATGTGTGTGAGAGGATGGGGAATAAATCTAACTGAAATTCCAGGACCTTCTACCTCAGTAAAATTTCTAGGAATACAGTGGTGTGGAACATGCAGAGATATTCCTTCAAAGGCGAAGGATAAGTTATTACACCTGGCCCCTCCTGCCACCAAGAAAGAAGCACAATGTTTAGTGGGCCTATTTGGATTCTCAGGTTGGCATGTTCCCTCGGTGTGTTAATATGGCCTATATTCCAAGTAATCTGGAAGGTTGCTAGCTTTCTGTTGGGCTTTTTAGCAGGTCCAGGCTGTTGTGCAGGCTGTTCTATTAATTAACCATGTGACCATAGACAACTATTCTCCCTATGAGAGACAGATCTGGGCCTTTAGTAGATATTGGGCTTTAGTAGAAACTAAATATTTGACAATGGTCTGCTAAGTTACCATGCAATCTGAGCTGCCCATAATGAGCTAGGTATTATCTGACTCACCAACTCATTAAAGTAGGGTATGCACAGCAGCAATCCATTATCAGGGGAAGTAGCATATGTGTGATCAAGCCTGAGCAAGTCCTGAGGGCACAAGCAAGATACATAAAAAAGTTGCCTAAATGCCTATGGTTTCTACTCCTGTTATAATGTCATTTGTTCCCAAGGATGCACCTGTAGTCTTTTGGGATGTGTCTTATGGCAGGCTGACTGAGGAAGAGAAGATTAGAGCCATTTTCTCATCATTCTGCACGCTATATTAGCATAACTCTGAAGTGTACAGCCATGGCATTACAACCCCTTTCTGGAACAACCCTGAATGATGCTCATGAAGTGGGCAGAACTTTAGACAGTACACATGGTAATACATTTTTCTTGGAAGGAAAAAATGGCCAGATGTGTGATTGTTCACTGATTCATGGGCTGTAACCAATGGACTAGCTGGATGGCCAATGATTTGGAAAACTGGTCAGAAATACATTTGGGGAAAAGTATGTGGCTAGATTTTTTTTCACTTAAGCAAAGGATAAAAAGATAATTGTGTCTCAGATAAATGCTCATGAAAAGGTGACTTCAAAAAAGGAGGAGTTCAGTAACCAATTAGACAGGATGATCTGTTCTGTGGACAGCTGGCCTTCCTCAGGCCACTCTTGTTATTGTCCAATGGGCTCATAAACAAAGTGGCTATGATGGTAGAGAATGGAGGTTATGCATGGGTTTAAGAACATAGACTTCCTCATACCAAGGCTGACTCTGTTACAGTTGTTGGTGGTTCCAGAAGTAGAGACCAACATTGAGCCTCAAATATGGCACAATTTCCAACCCTGAGCCTCCAATATGGCACCATTTCCTCAGGGTGACCAGCTAGAGACCTGGTTGTAGGCTGACTACATTGACCACTTCCTTTGTGGGAAGTATAGTGCTTTGTCCTTACTGAAGTAGATAGTTAATCTGGTTATGGATTTCACTTTTCAGCACTTAAAGCTTCTGCCCAAACCACCATCCATAAACTTACAGAATGCCTTATCATGGCATGCCATGCAGTATTGCTTCTGATCAAGGAACTTACTTCACAGCCAGAGACTTGTGACAGTTGGCTGAACTCATGGAGTCTTCTGGTCTTACATGTTCCTCATCATCCCGAATCAGATAGCATCCATATTACAAACACATATTTCATTTTTTTCTTCTTTTAAAAAATATAAACTCATGCTGGACTTGGTGGCATATGGGAAGCAGAGACAGGTCTGCTTTATAAATTGAGTTTTAGGCACGCCTAGGTCATTTATTGAGACTTCGTCTCACATCAACCAATCAATCAATCAGTCAATCAATCAACCAACCAACCAACCATCCATACAAAATATAGTCAAATGACTGATAAAAAACTTCCATTTTCATAAATTATTATACAAATAAGAAAGCCAGACAGCATGCTGGTGAGAACTCTGAGAAAGTGAGCCAGTTAGGGAGTGATTGGGAATGGCAGAATGGGCGTGCACTGATGCTCGGGAAGGATGCTCAAGAGAAGCCTCATTAAGAAGGCGATATCTTAACAGCTATTTAACGCATTGCACTGACGATGTTACTTCTGAAAAGACACAGAAAGTAACATTCCAGGAAAAGAGAATAGGCAGCAACATGCCCTGAGGCTTAGTATGGCCAAACAGAAGAAACAGTATGAGAAGAACCAAAAGCTGATATCAGAGTTAGACAGCTGGTCATTCAGCAAATTGGGGGCCACAAAGGGCTTCTGGGAGGAAAACTGGTCATATGAGAAATGGCGGTCATTTCAGCTTCTGTCTGAAAAGGGGCCAAAGGACGTCAGGGCAGAGCACGGGGTTAGTTAGGAGGCTCCAGGCCATGCAGGATGATGACTTGGACTGAACGGTCCAAGGGAGGTTGTAAGAGGGTTTTAATTATGAACATATTTTGAAGCATAAGTCAACAGTTAAAATGGTTCTCTATTAGAGTGAATATTGGATGAATAGTGACTGTCTTATTCTAAGAAATGGGGAGGGGGTGGGTCCTATAAAAGCACAAAAAGGAGTATACGGCTATACTTTTTTGAAAGCAGAAGGGCTTGTGCTGTAAGTTCTACAAAACTGGCCTAGGGATTAAGAACATGGGTGGATAACCTGCATCTCCACAGTATCGCTCTAACATTTTATAGGTTTATAAATACAATTTGTTTAGTTTTGTTTTCTGAGGCAGGGTTTCATTTAGCCCAGATGACCTTGAACTCTTGATCCTCCTGCCTCCACCTTCCAAGTGTTAGAAATACAGGCATGTGTCATCATGCTTGCTTTAATATATTTTTAAAAATCTGAAGTATGCTAGTCATTTCTATTACACTACCTTCTCATGATGCCTTCCTAGTGCTAAGAACTCTGTTCATTCAACCTGTCTGACCCTTATTCTTTTAAAAAAGTTTTTTAAAAAAATATATAAATATTTATTTATTTATGTGTATGCCTTGGTGCCTGCTGAGTTTATGTGCACTAGGTGTATGAAGGTGCATTGGTTACTTGGACCTGGAGTCACAGGCAGTTCTGAACTGTACGATATGCCTGCTGGGAACCAACCCCAGGTACACTGCATAGCAAGCAGTAAGTGCTCTTAACTGGGGAACGACCTTTCAAGCCTTAGGCCCTTATTTATTACTTCTGGTTGACAGTGTTGATCTTTTATTCATACAAATAATTCATATGCTAAGGAAACCAGAGAGATAAATAAATGGCTTCTTTTATAACAGAGATAAGATAAGAAACAGTAACTAAACATGTGATTTTAACAATTTCCAAAGTCATATTGCTACCATACTATGTACAAATAAGCCCAACACACTTCACAATACAGGTGCTCTTTTAAAAAGAGGTGCTATCCTGAACAGAACACCAGGGGCTTATGCTCTAAGATCAAGAATAGACAAATGGGACCTCATGAAACTGCAAAGCTTCTGTAAGGCAAAGGACACTGTCAATAGGACAAAACGGCAACCAACAGATTGGGAAAAGATCTTAACCA